>CM035167.1:141765646-141835646 GCA_020205615.1 Panax quinquefolius | reverse complement strand
CTGATGTGCCACCACTGATCAAAATAATCTAAGAGGCAAAAATAAAAGGAGTCAGATAGTAATGATGTAATCGACAAAAGTTGTCTACCTATTTATTTATATATAGTTTGTTGTGTCACCACAAGGCTATATACATTTGAAATGGGATCCTTATTCTCACTAGCAAATCTTTAATTAGATTTTGCATTTAACTATATATAAGTGAGGGTAATATAGTTTGAAAAAAATAGTGGGAGATACCAATTTAAAACAAGACCTAAATTTATTTTGGTAATTAATAAAAGAATGTATGTTAAAATGTTGTTAATTATAAATTCATTTACGTAATTTTACAATGTCTAAAATTACTATCATCGCAAGCATATATTAGATGCTAAATTAACCGTAATCAATTAAACTGGATTGGTTAAGGAATTTGAGAATAGTTCTCATAGTCGTAAAAGCTATCTTATGTCCTTAATACGCCTATCCTCGCAATGGTTGCGCATAATGCCTCCGAGGAAGAGATCGCTACTTTTTAGAAAGTGGCAAGATGATGCACAATGGCTCAACGCATCATGCTCAGATCCACGAAAGTAACGAAGCTTCAGCCACAAGATGAAACTATGGATGCTTCCTACTATATTCCCCCGCACATCAAGTAGTTGATGGTGAGGAAAGTAGGACCGATAGATATCGACATCAAGGAGCTCTTCCGATCTAGAACGGCCAATGGCACTATAAGATGCATAAAAAGTTCTTAACATAATCAATTTGATTGATCAATTAGACAACAACCGGTTTTGTCATGGATGGAGAGTTGAGCCAAGATTTGATCTTCGCACTCACTCCCCCTAATTCTTTCACAATTGTTGTGAATTTTTCATATGAACAAGCTAGATATCGCCTTTCACCGATTTGCTTAACATATTGAAAAAATGTCGAGAGTCACTTTCCAACCAAGAAAGATCAAGTCTTACCGGTAGGGGCCAAAGGATCTTCTCAAAAAAAGAAGAACGATTCAAAGAAGGTAAATAAAGGCAAAAACAAAGGATAATAATAAGAACAAAATCGACACGGATAAAGAAAGAAAGGAGTTTGCTTCCACCGCAATAAGCCCCGACATCGGAAAGAAAATCATGAAGAAGCATCTTGCAGAGGCTAACCAAAGAAGCTTTTAGTGAAGTTTCTATATAATACGCTTTTTGTTTGTTCATGAAAAAATTTTTTTAAGTCAAGGTTCTACTGGGTATTGGATACCGATTTTGGTTATCATAAATATAGATTTATGAAGGACCAAAGTAAGTAGAAAGCTAAACAAATATAAGTATCCCTATGTGTGGAAAATGAAGCAAAGGGTCATATTAGCTATGTAAACTTATAGTTTGAAGAACGCCTACGGCAAATCTATTAAGTCAATAAGTTGTTATCAGATTCCAGCTTCTTGTTAAAAATATTATTTCCATTTTATTGTTGGACAATGAAATTTTGGTATTATAATTAAGAACAATTGTTGTTCTATTTATAATAATAATGTTTTCAGATAGAATCGAATATTACTTAATAAATTTTTTGTATACTGATTTACATGAAAATAATTTTGCAAATCGAACAAATTAGTATAAGAAAAGGAGATGATCATTCAAAGAGTGAATGTGTGTATTTGTCGAATACAAGTGTGAATTATTCAAAGGTTCAAAGAATTCAAAATGAAACAAATTGGCAAAGTATTAAGATTCTTCGATTAGATCAAGGAATAAATACTTGTGCAATAAGTTTCTAGATCATCTCAAATGGTTTTTTTCATAATGGACACATCCCGATATATAATAATAATCGATCGATGTCCGAAATGAAAAATCGCACTGTTTGGACATGGTGCTATCCATAATGATTTTACCGACATTCCAAAGATCCTTCCGGGATAATGTCCTAGAAATGGTCGATATTACATAAAAAAGGTAACCTCAAAATCCTACCCCAAGACTCCATAAAAGTTATGGATGTGGAGGATTCCTAATCTTAAGTATGTTAAGATAAGGGTTGTCCAACTTATGTGAAAAGGTTTCAAAGGATAAGTTGGGGGACAAGATTCGACAAGTACAGATTTGTGGGACATCCTAAAGTAAGTTTAGGTATATGTTCTATAATCCTACTTAGCAAAAGGTGTTTGTTATAAACACGCCTTTCTAAGATAAAGGTGTTTATCAAAAGGGCTAGTGGAGGATAATAGATCTCAAGAGTTCAAGAACCACAAAACACTATAAGTCAAATAAGAGGAACCTATAGATGTAATTCTATCATACCACAACCTAATCAGAATCGAATAGTAATCAAGATACCTAGAGGTATGGATTCATCATGGATGATGATGATGAGGATCATGAAGATGATGATCATATATAAGATGATGAAGAGAGTTAAGTTATGGATAGTTTTCGAGATGAGGTAAGAGGCAATCAAAAGAGTGTATCAAAAAAAGGGTCAGTGGGAGCATCGTGAAATTTCTAGTATTATATGTTGATATACTACTGATGAGGAATGACATACCAATGCTACAATCAAGAAAGATAAAGTTGTCTAAACATTCCTCCATGAATGATTTGGGGAAGAGTATCTTAATGGGGATATAAAATCTATATAGATAGATTTAAGAGGATGCTCGACTTAACCCAAGGAACGATATTCATTTGATGCTAAAGTCGCTTAGTACATGGCAAACTCCAAGAGATGTCTCATGTCGATGAGCTATGGAGTGTATCTCTTAATAGTCCCCACAGCAAAAAAAAAAAGAGAGATCGCATGAGTGACAATCATGTATGCAATGAAATATACGAGACCGATGTCGATCACCATATTCGGAGAAGTTCACTATGAAGAGTCGCTGAAAACATCTTAAAGTGCTTAACCCAAGACTAAGGATGTGATCATATTCATGGTGGGTCTAAATTAAAACCAGAGGGCTTAATGCACTCAAGTTTTTCGCATGCACTCAAGACGTAAAAATCCACTTTTAAGGTAAAAGTGTTACTCTCGAAAAAGGTGCAAAGTTGAATCGAAAGGTTCCCAAACAAAGAAAGAGTTGCCGGTTTAGTGATAAAGACAAAGTATATAGCTATAAATGAAGTCGCAAGTTGATTGTTTGGATTAAAAGTTCATTACGTAATCAGAATAGTTCCTAAGTCTCATCTTCGATCTAAACATGTGTCAGGGCACTTTCATTTGATTATTGTAATCATCGAAAGATGGGAAATCACTATAGTAGATAGTGGGACTCTCAACAACAACATTACATATCCATTAACTAAAGCTTATCCAAAAACAGGATAATCGCCACTTTAGAGAAGAAGAGTATAAGATACCACGACGATCGGGTTTTTTAGTGCAAGAGGAGATGAAAGTAGTATGCACACAAGCCAATCATGTTTGATGATAAAGCATATACTTTCAGAATAATCTTATTCATTTATTAAAAAAAAGTATTAATTTATTAAAGGCTTTTAATTATCTACATGATGTCGCTTTTTATAATATGTGATAAACCCATAGTTTTAAGCAATGCTTTTAGAATAATGATGATGATCATTCTAATGAGATCTAAATTTTAGAAAGCTTAAAACTAAAATAGTTCCCAATCATCGATTACTAAATCGGGGATTAGTGAATCCTGATAGATCGGGTACATACGCTGTTTGCTTCATCGATGAGGATGATCGATCTCACGATCATTTGTGTGGAGACACTAAAGCAAGTATGTAGGTGCTTATTAGAGAATAAGTTCATCGAACGTGGCTCGCTAAGGAATACCTAATGGAGTTTTATTCGCTCGTCAATAGAATTCTCAGAGTGATAGTAAGACAAGTGATCCTCGACTCTGAGATCATCATAAGATTCTTCGTGTATGATGAGTTATACTTTGACTTATTCCTTAAGACCCTTGTAGGTATATCAAAGGGTATGCTTGGGTATAATAAGTCAGTATATGGAGATAATGTACGATCAATAAAGAATCTACCACTTAATAAAAGAAGAGAAATGTCCTATGTGATTCGATAAATGACAACCCAAAGAGTCCTCGGGTTAAAGCGTAATGAAATTAGAAAGGAGTTTCTAATTTGCATTATTTGAGTCAGGCATTTAAGGATCGAAATACATATAATTAAATAAAATAAGACTCGACAAAGAATTCCATGCCTTATATTTAATCGGGGACATCAGATGGTGGAAGGATTGAATTGCATTTCAAGAACTATTTACTCAAAGGTTCTTAATGATTAATGTTGAAATCTATATTATCCGGAAAGTCGTCGATCGCTAGGAGGCTTATCCCTATATCAGAATAAATATTATTTATTTAAATAAATTAATTGTTTAATTTATTTATTTAAATAAGATTAGAATTGTTCTAATTGATTTATTCACAACCTGCTTAATACGGAGAACCTAAAGGGTCACACCATAAAAGGAAGAATAATTATTTAAGAAGTTAATGGCATAATCGTAATAATATAGTTAAGTATATTTAATTTAATCTATGGTGATAGTAATAAATTAAATATTTTAATATTTATTATTTAATATTTTAGAAATATTAAATATAAATTAATAAGAGGAGTCTTATTAATATTATTACAATTATTATTATTTTAATTTCTAAAAGAGTTTAGGAATTAATTTAATATAAGTATTTCATTTATTCCTAATCGATTAGAAGGAAAATTAGTTAAAGGAGTTTAATTAATTATCCCTAATAAGATTATTAGGAGCTTAATTAATTAAAAGAATTTAATTAATTAAATAAAACCCAATTCCTTAATTGTTAAGGTGGGGGTCACACATCTATATAAATAAGAGGAGTCTTATTATTATGGGGGGGGGGTGGTTGATTTTTAACAAATAATAATAATTCCAATTTGTTGGAGAGTACACCTTTTTTCTATATAGATAAAAAAACTAGGTTTAGCCAACCACCCTTCTTCTTGAATTTTTTTCTTCTTCCTCGTGGATCACCCAGAGGCCAAACATTGGGTGGCTAACGCCGATCAAAGGAAGGAACCAAACCCGTGGATTCAAGATCGAACGCGAAAAAGGATTCGAGGTGAACTCAGACCGAGGAAGCTCGATCTTCAAGGGTATGATTTATTCTTTATCTTTTCGCTTAATTAATAATCATGCATAAAGGGTGATCCGTATATGGTTTTTAAAAATTTTAAACTCGATTTTACACGCGCGCTTTTTTTTGCAATTACCTTTTTTATTTTATATTATTATATAAATTTTAAAAAATGATAAAAATCCAAATGAAATTAAATTTTACATTCAAATATATAAAAAAAAGAAAGTTATAAGGGTCAAAAATTTAATTTTAGGCGTTAAAATAAAATAATTATATGGAAATAAATATTGTCGAAAATAATATTCAATAGATAATCAAATACAAGAAAATTATTACCAAATTTTAATTTTCTATTATTTAAAATAAGTAAGGGTTGATTTATTAAATATTGGTAAAATATATTAAAATATCAAAATAATGTTTTTTAATTATTATTTTGAATATTAAGAATTTTATTTCATAATATTCAATAATCATTGCAGGGGAATTCAAATAATTGGATTATCGATACAAATAATATTTGTTTAAATAATTATTATTACATAATCAAATTTTAATATTAAGTTAATTAATCTTATACTCATTGTTAAAACACAAGAAGATAATAATTGCACCAATTATCGATTCTTACATAAGAAGGCACTACTCAATAATGGTTTCAAGAATTATCGCTCAAATTTTTATTAATTAATAATTTACGCTTGATATTTTATATCATTGTTGTTTCAATAAATTGTCATTACACAAGATTTTTCATTAGAAGCAATAATTCATATTATCCTAATAATAATATTAGAAACATTTGGCAATGTCTCTAGAAAGTTCTTTCTAAGGAGAGGTTTGGTCACCTAATCATGGCACAAGAAGGAGAAATTTTATCGAAAGCCCCCTCTTCCCTGAAACTACCGGTCAAGTCATAATATGATTCGTAATATTATTTGTGAATAATTAATTATTGATTCATATGATGAGGAAAATATTGATTTTATGTGGATATAGATGGAGAAAATTTTTAATGTGACAATTGTTGAAAATTGAAATTTTATCTTTTTCTCGATAAAATAATTTATTTAAATATATTATTATATTTTAATAATATAATAATGGTGATATTTTTACAACGAATGTGGGATATATGAGTATATGAGGAGGAAGAGTATTTTTGTTGCAATAAATGTTTAAAACATGTTAAACATGTTTTGTGGACCCCATTTATCGATCAAATTTGATTATATATTGTAAAAATCGCCTGCTTGTGGATTTTTGGCCAATTTTATTTGGAATTTGGAAAACTTTCTTTCAAAGTTGTAGAGAATTGAATTTCCTATAAAAACTCGCGAGATTTGAATTTTCTGATAAAAGGGCTATTTATTATGAATTATCAAGTTCAAGTTCAAATAATTGATTTTTGGAAGTTTTAAATATTTTAAATAAGAAAAACGTTTTTTTTTTGTTGGGTTCATATGTATACATGTGAAAATGAGCTCAAATCAGATATTCAAAAGTGTGTGTGAGAAATTTTTTATATATATATAATATTATATTAAATTTTCGCTTTGGTGTTTCTAAAGATTTTTATAAATAAATAGGTGCTTAGGTTAGAATTGAAAATCACACCGTAAATCAAAGTTTTCTCTCTATATTATCGAGTTTATTCTTGTGAGTATTTTGAGTATACTTTGAGTATTGCTATACGGTGCAAGTTCTTCAAAGACTATATCCTGTTTTTCAATTTGTAAGTATCGATCTTTTCGAGGTAAGGATATTATTTTTTTTTTCAAATGATATTATTTCTTCAATATCATTATGTCAAATATCGATTGAAGTTTTTATCAAATTTGGAACTTTTTCATGCTCTGGGTTTATTATTCACGAGTTACTATTCACGAAAGTTACTATTCAGTTACTATTACTATTCACGATATTCACGAAAGTTACTATTCACTTAGTACTATTCATTATGAAGATGTTTTTTTTTTTTGCTGAAATTTCTATCTTTTGGTGTTTGAGTTACTATTCACACGATACTAAGACTATTCACGATACTAAGACTATTCAAAAAACTATTCATCTAAAAAAAATTTTTTCTTTTCGTCAAAATATCTATTCGGATACTAGCTTTGATCAGATCCATGTTTTGATCATTCTTGAATTTTACACCACTATGATTATTTTTGAGGTATTTTTGACATGGATGGATAAAACAAAGTACTTAATCCTTAATCCTTAATCCTTGCTCATTTTGTTTCAATCGATTCGCTTTTTTTAAAAATATTTTTCATCATCCTCGCCTTAAATGATGATATTATTGAATATCTTGGCCCAGTAGTAAAAAGATGAATGATTTTGAAGAATATCTTTCGCCCAGTAGTGAATAGATCGCCCAGTGTCAGAGAATAAAAGATGAAATCTTCGCCCAGAGCAAAAAAGATGAACAGTGTTTAAATGAATACGACTAATCGATGAATATCTTCGCCTCAGAAAGTGCAAAAGATGAATATTTGATTCCGTATATATATATCGATTGATGTTACAGGATAAAAGATAGACGATGAACTTTTAAATTCATACATAAGAAGATAGTAGTTTGCATTCTCTACTTAACTCTTCTAATGAATTATTATTTTCGCCATGTAATATTGATTTAAAATTTGTTGTCTATCAGATTCTATTAGATTTTTCCTCGTGAAGACTAACGATAATTTGTTGTATATTATCTTAGTCATAATATTCTTTATCGGGCTAGTTGAGCTCACCCTTTTCTTTTTTTCCATTTTTTTTCTTCGTGAGAGGTAGAATATAACGAAGTACTAGCCTGGGTAATGGAATGAAGGTTCTAGAGAGAGTTGTTTAGTAGTCCTCACCATTTTGTAAAATAATGTATCAATAAATGTGATGAGGATTTATTTGAGTATAGATATTGTCTAGAAGATAATATTTGTATTCAAACTCACGCTTTTACCGTTGTAATAATAAAGTTGTAGTTGTTTCGCATCATGTATTCGACAACTCGTAATGGGTGATGTATACCTATTTTGGGGGCGCCACAGCTTGGTATCGTAGCTTAGGATATGATCTCCATGAGATCGGGAATAGAACCAGAGGGAGAGACGAGTAAATAAATCCTTCGCAAAAGTGTGTCCTACCTAAGCTTATTTGTTAGTTGGTCAAGATATAGGATATTATGTGATATATTGATTTTTAATTAACCCTTTTTTTTACGACAAGATTTGAGAATGTCGAATCGAGAATATTAACAATGGAAATGAGACCGTGGAGACGCCTCAGACTCACCAACGAGGAGAACGTGCAACAGTCGGCAATGTTCCTCCCGTGAACAACACCACCGAAAGCGATGATGAACGAGGGATGTTTAGAAGCTTTTTTGTAGCTCATGCAAAATCGCATTTAGGAGACTCGTGTTCAAAATACAGAGGAAATGATAAGAATTCACCACGTTGTTGTCACAACCAAGCAGCTTCAAAGAGTCGGGACCACTGTAATTTAAGGGAAAGCCGATCCGATCACGGGCGAAACATGGGTCAAGCAAATTACCAAGATATTCGATGTTGGGATGCACGGAGGAATGAAGGTTCCATTCGCCACTTTTATGTTCCGAATGCAGGCATTCATCGGGTGGGAGTCTCAGGAAGTTGCACTCCATCCAAACCGCAGACTCAAAGATGTCTGGGAGACATTTCAGAACTATTTAATGACAAATACTTTCCGAAAGTGTTCGGCTATACGAAGGAAGTGGAGTTCATCGAGATTAGAGAACAAAACAAATACGACGGTGTCTCAAAGACGAGGCAAAGTTTGCAGAGTTATCCGTGTTCAGCACCTCATTTGGTGGAGAATGAGGAACGATGACGACGGATGTTTTTAGAGGTTCAAAACCCAAGATACGCCAAGATCTCATTTCTCATAAATTTTTTTCTCTATTCGAGATGTTGTAAAATGTGGCTCAATTATTTAGAGCGAGATAACGAGTATGTTCAACCGAGGGACCACAAACCGTGGATCATATCGCAGAGAGATAGCAACAATGTAATAATGATAACCAATGAGAGAGAAAAAAACAGACGGACAAAAATGGTAACCACTCCGTGGTAATCATGGCCATGAAAAATAAGAAGCGAGTCGAGGAGATTTTAAAAAGAGGAGATTTAACAACTACACTATGTGAAGACGACAAAGGTCAAGCAAAGAATCGGTTCTAAGTGGAGGAGAACCACCACCCATTATATGCTATAAATGCGGAAAAGAGGGACATATCACCAAACCGCCCACAACAGCTCAAGGTATGCTATAATTGTGGAAAGGAAGGACATATCGCCGAGATTGAGACGCAGAATAAACCTAGTTCAATGGGGGATGGTGACTCAAAAGATCGTCCCGTAAAAGTCAAAGTCAACGATTCCGGAAGAGCGCTTTGTCAGGATCGGTCAAAATGCGAGGAACCCAAACGAGGTGATCACGGTAAGCTATTTATAAATTTCATAAGTTTATACCTTACTTGATAACCGGCATACCCATTCATTTATCTCTCTCCGCATGTGCTCAACGCTTAAACTTGACCGAGAAATTAGACTTTGACCTATCTCGTGGAAACTCCGCTAGAGAAACTTTCATCACATCCATCGCTTATAAATCTTGTTTGATTCAAGTTGGCACCATCACCTTACCCGCTGACCTTATCTCTTTAAAGATACTTGCTTTTGATGTGATTTTAGGATTGATCGTTAACTACTCATCATGCCAAAATTGATTGTTTTCGTAAGGTGTTAGTTTTCATATTCCTAACCAACCCGTCAGATTTAATTCAAGCAACTAAACCATTAAAATCAATCATCGCATATCTAATCATAAAGCTATTCGCTTATTGAAAAACGGATGTCAAGCTTTCTTAGCCCATGTTATGGATTTGAATAAAGACACGCCAAATTTGAATAATATTCCCGTTGTTATCGATTTTCCCGACGATTTTCAAGAACTTCCTGCCTACCCCGTAACGTGAAGTCAATTCTTTATCGATCTTGAACCCGCACAAAGCCCATTTCTAAAACCCCATATCGAATGGCTCCTATTGAACTTCAGAGTTAAAGGTCCAACTATGTGAATTGTTGGACATCTGTTTCATTGGCCCCAAGACATCTCCTCGGGGTGCCCTGCTTTATTATTCAGAAAGAAGAAAGACGGAGTATGCGATTTCAGTATCGACTATCTGAATCGAACCATGTCACCATCAAGAATAGGTATCCTCTCACCTCAGATTGATGACTTGTTTCGACCAAACAGTAAGGGCACAATTTTTTCAAAAATCGATCTTCGCTCGATATCATCACCAAGATTAGAATCGAGGATATTCCAAAGACCGCTTTTTCGTAACTCCCCAGACGGGCATTATGAATTCTTAGTCATGTCTTTTGATCGACTAATGCTCCCGCGGCTTTCATGGATATGATGAACCGAGTATTCAAGGAATATTTGGATCGGTTGTTGTGTTGTTTTTATTGATGACATCCTCATATATTCCAAAAGTCGTGAAGATCATGAGCACCATTTGAAGTCGGTACTCCAAAGGCTTCGTGAAAACAAACTATATGCCAAATTGAAGAAATGCGAAGTTCGCTTGAGAAGAAGTAGCATTCTTGGGCACGTGGTGTCAAAACATGGAGTATCCGCTGATCCCGCCAAGATCAAGCAATACAAAGTTGGGGAGCAACCAAGTCTGCATGATCAAGCACGTAGCTTTTTTGGGCTTACCGGTTATTATCTGAGATTCGTGGAAGGGTTTTCTAATCGCTACTCCATTAACTCAAATTTAACTCTAAGGATACAAAAATTGCTTGGGAGCGAAGAATGCGAGAAGAGTTTCCAAGAGCTTAAGAGGAGACTTATTTTAAGACTGTTTCTAACAATACCATCCGGTTTGGATGGATTTGTTATCTACGCCGATGCTTCGTGCAAAGGGTTAGGATGTGTTCTCATGCAACGGGAAAGTCATAGCCTATGCCTCGCGCGACAACTTAAAGAGTATGAGAGGAATTATCCTACTCATGATCTAGAGTCAGCAAAGCAATGCTTTGCGCGCTTAAAGATATGGAGGCACTATCTATATGGGGAGAAAGTGGAGATATATTCGCACCATAAAAGCCTTAAATATTTCTTCACTCAAAAAGAACTCAACACGCCAAGCAATGACGCTGGCTCGAGCTATTGAAAAGACTACCACCACACTATTCAATACCATCCCCGAAAAGTTTAACGTGGTAGCCGACGCATCGAGTAGAAGATCATATGCGGAACGAAAGCGATGATGTCAAGTATACGACAGAGCCAACTTTAATAGAAAAAGTTAAGGTTGCTTCAAGCCACCGAATCTTGAGTCGATGATGTAAGAAGAAGAAAGTACAAGAAGGAGCTATTCCTAAGCGAGAATCGATGAAGAAGGAATACTTCGAGTCCACTCTGCACTTTCAGGTTCCTAACGACTCGATTTGAAGTACAAGATTACGATGGAGGCACACAATACACCATTTGCAATCCATCTCGAAGTACTAAAATGTATCGTGATCTTCGACATACATTTTGGTGGAACAATATGAAGAGAGAGATTGCAAAGTTTATCTCAATGTGTTTAACTTGTCAACGGTAAAAGCGAGCATCTAGTACCTAAGGGTCCGCTCAGAACCACTTGAGATTTCAAATGGAAGTGGGAACACATTACCATGGATTTCGTTACGGGTCTTCCTACGGTTTTTCAAGGCATCAATGCTATTTGGGTTATTGTTGATAGATTAACCAAGTTCCGCTTCATTTTTGCCGATACGGAGACTTATTCCTCGAACGCCTTGCTAGTATGTACGTGAATGAGATTGTGAGGTTGCATGGCATGCCAAGATCCATAGTTTCGGATCGTGACCCAAGATTCACTTCAAGATTTTGGGTTAGCTTGCAAAAAGCTATGGGCACGGATTTACGATTTAGTTTAAGATACCATCCTCAAACTGGACGGACAATCGAGAGGACTATTCAAACTCTTCAAGATCTATTAAGACTCGTGGTCCTAGACTTCAAGGGCGCTGGGATAAGTATTTACCATGGTGGAATTCTCCTACAACAACAGCTTATCGTGCAAGTATAGGTGTGGCTCCATTCAAGCATTATATGGACGAAAGTGTCGCTTCCAATATGTTGGGACGAGGTGGGTGAAGCAACATTGTTGGGACCCGAAAGTTAGTACGTATGACTCACCGAAAAGATCCAAATGATTCGACAACGATACAAACCAAGCACAAGATCGACAAAAGAGTTATGCGGATCTTCATCGAAAGGACGTGGAATTTAGTATGGGGATCATGTATTGTCATGAAGTTGTTGCTCCATGGAAGGGAGTTACAAGATTTGGGAAGAGAGGAAAGCTCAATCCACGCATTTATTGGTCCATTTCAAATTCTCGACCGAGTAGGAAATGTAGCCTATATAGACTCGCAAGCTACCTCCAAGTATGTCTCGTGTTCATAATGTGTTTCACATATCTGTATTTCAGAATATGTGAAAGACCCAACCACGCGTTATAGAAGTTAGAACCGGACGAGATAGCCAAGACTTAACGTATGAGGAGGTATTGCCAAGATCTTGGATAGAAGGAGCATGTCCCACGCCAACAAAGGTCATACCACAAGTTAAAGTTTTGTGGAGGAATCATGCTATAGAGGAAATGACCGGGAATTGGAAACTAAATGAAAGCGAGGTATCCTCACCTTTTCAAACACTGTGTACGTGACGCCAATTTTCGAGGACTTAAATTTCATAAGGAGGGAGGTCAGTAAGACCCCAACTTATTATTAATGAAATTTAATTTTTTCTATTTATTATTTTGAAATAGTAAGGGTTGATTTGATTAATGTGGATAGTTAGGGTAAAATACGCAAATATTTCAAAATAAGCAAGTGGTTATAAAATATTCATCATTGCTTGGGGAATATTCGCTTGGTCGTGGAATATTTCAGATCGTTTGGGAATATTCGCACGACGCCAAGCCCATGTGTGGGCCCCATAACTAAAAAAGCGATCGGATGAAGAAAACGACAAATATAAGTTGTTTAAAAATAACTACAGAAGTTGTAATACCGCTAATAATCGTTAAAATACTCTATGGTTAAAACACAAGAAGATTACACCAGATTGCACCAATTATCGATTCTTACGTAAGAAGGCACTACTCAATAATGGTTACAAAGAATTATCGCTCAAAGATTTTATCGATTTAATAATTGTCATATTGATATTTTATATTATCGTTGTTTCAATAATCGCCTTAAATATCAAGGATATTCTACTAATTTCATGGAGTATAAGTTCAAACTTTAACCAACCGAGTATAATAAAGAATGGAATAAAAAAAAATCACCATGCATGCAGACTTGCGACAGACAAATTATTTCAATGAGAATAATAATAACGGAATCGTGTCGTGTAAAATTTGCACCGATAGGATGTTCCAATGTAATAATAAAGATTTTAACCGGTCGGTGTAAAACACATGCATGTGATGTTCCAATGTAATAATAATAAGACGGAATGAAAGTCGGGTGTAAACACACAGCATGGATGTTCCAAAATAATAATAATAAAGATTTAAACCAGTCCCAGGTGCCAAAACACAGACAGGATATTCCAACAAAATAATAAGAATGTCACCAAGTATAGGTAGATCAAGATATAAAAGTTATTCCAACAGTAATAATAAAGAATGGAATAACAAACGATTCTCTTCATGAATAAGAAAGAATAACACTCACTTACGAAAGATACAACAAATAATATTCACTACCTTAAGAAGAAGAATACTAAATATATAAGAAGTGAAGTAGCGAATACTTTCTTCTCTTTCTCTCTATAGTTTATCTCTAGAGTAGCCAGTTGAATTAAGTAATAAAATAATGAATGAATGAGCTTCATTTATAGAAAAATGGAACGATAAGAATTAACTCCATGAATCTGCCGAGATTGATTTACTTTTAATCTCGAATTCATATTTAAAGCAAAATAAAATATAATATATTCTATTTATAATCTAATAAAATGAATAACTTTATAAAAGATTTTACTACGCAAACACTATTATGCAGCACTATGCTTAAAATAATATGTATAATAAAATATAATATATTCTAATTATTGTCTAATAAAATAGATAAGCTTTATAAAAGTATTCATTCGCTTTTATATAAAAAGATTTTCTTATGCAAAACACTATATTAACACTACGTAACTTTATGCATAATAGAATATAATATATTCTATTTATGTAATAACTTTATAAAAGTATTCGCATTTTATAAAAAAGATTTTACGTATTATTACATTAATAATAATAAACAAATTGAGTTGATTTATCACTTAAGATCAATAATTAATACCGTGTGCTATTACGCAATAATGCCAGACATCGCATTTCTTTAACACCGGGTGTTTCAACAACAATTAATCAGTAAAACTTCCGCCGTTATTTTTATAAAGTATTTTTGTCGTTTTCAATCCGGATAATAATTACGTTAGGGGTCCACCAATGATTGTCTTAGTTGTACTTAATATTCCCTGTTAAAACGAATATTCCCTAACCAATCGAATATTATATAACAACTTACGTCTTTTTTAAAATTTATAAATATTACCCACAACTATTATATCAATTTCACTCCATAATATTCAAAAATAATATTTATAAATTCATCTTTATTCAAAAGTTGGGGTTTTATAACTTGACTCTTTCAATGGATTCTTTGTTTCTCACTGCAATTGTTGATCTAAAACTTGTTGGGCTATTATATTTTATCGATTTTTCCGTTCAAGACTAACGATAATTTGTCAGATATTATCTTAAACCATAATATTCTTTCTGAAATTAATTGAAATTTCACCTTTTTCTTTTTTGTTCCATTTTTCTGGAGGTGAGAACATGCGATGAATCTAGTGCGAATTTTTTGATGGTTCTAGAAAGATGTTTTAAGTCACTTCCTCATATTTCGTAAAATAGGTTTGAATAATTATAACGAGGAGTTATTTGAGTGTGGATATTGTCTGAAGACGATATTCAGATTTAAACTCATAGTATGTGTTGTCAGATTTTGCGACAATTGTATTATGAAGTTGTAGTTTCTTTTGCATCTACGTATTTGGCGATTTCGAATGGGTGTCAGATACCTATTTTCAAGGCGTCACAAAATTGTCCATAATAATGTCATTAAATATATGGAGAGAATTAGAATAAGAAAAGATGCAGATATTTAATGTTACGCGTAGCGTAATAGAAAAAAATGTGTAAAAGTTTGGTTATTAAAAGAAAGTGGACATTTAACATCTGGACAACCCAAAATAGTAATAAGGACTTTTATCCCAGGGGACGGAGGAGTATAACTTTGGTTCTCTCACTATTTTTTGTTAAATAAATAACACTCTTTTTCTAATACAATGACAAAATAAATAATTGATCTTATAAAATCTCAAATTAAGCTGCTTTCAGCTTTTAATTTTTTTAAGTCAAATTGACTAATTTTAAAATTAATAATTAAGCATATATAAATATATTTCTAAAATTATAAAATTAGAATTAGTAATAAATTGTATATACTTTCTTTTGGTTATAATCTTTTCACATATATTTTAGTAAAAATAGTAAAAAGATTAGTTTTAAAAATAATCAATTTGACTTTTAAAAATCAAAAATGAACAATTAATTTGAGGCGGAGGAGTATTATATTTAATATTATATAATTATTTTTTTAATATTTATGTATAACTCTAAAATATACATAAAATATTATTTATTTTGACGCATAAAAATAATATTCCCCGTTTAATAAAGGATTATTGATTAGTACTGTTTTGGTCATTAAATTAACGCGGGGCTGCATGTGAAATTGGAGGATTCCGTTTATAACAAGTTGATTACTGGCCCCACACGACACGGCTTTATCTGTGTAGGAAGTGAAAGGATGTCGCACCTCTCGTGTCCTTCTATTCTATGATCAAAACCTTTTTACCAAGACTCATTCTATATGGACATTTTTATTAGATATTTTTAGTTTTTTTTATTGTGATTCTTAAAAATATATAATATTTATTATAATAAATTTTTTTATAAAATATAATATTTTAGGTGTGATTTGAATATATATATAAAATAGAAATGTCTGATCTGCATAATAACCCTATTTTTGTATATGTATCCAAATTATATACCTAAAACATTATATTTTATATAAAAAAAAATTGTTATAATAAATCTTATACATTTTTCGGTAATCACAATAAAAAAAATGAAAATATCCAATTTTCCGGTCTCATTAACCGGTATGCCTAGACTTATTCTTTTACCAATAATACCAATAAGTTTGGGGGACATTATTTTAATGACAATCTAGTGACCTTTTTTTTGGGTTTTTTTAAGACTCCAAAAAACGTATAAGATTTATTCTAATTGAATTTTTATAAAAATAGTGTTTTTTAGGTATAATTTGAATACATACAAGAAACATGGTAGTACAAAATGTATAGTATTTATTCCAATTGAAATTTTATAAAAAACAATATTTTGTGTAATTTGGATACATACAATAAACATGGTTGTACTACCAAAAAAAAAGAGAGAAAAAAAAGAGTCACTAAAATGTCACTAGAAAAATATCCCCTTAGAAGGACTGCAATAATTCGACTAAAAATTCAATAAGTCTATGGGGATCGGGGGTTTCCGGTCGGGGTAGTGACCGATCGGATTTTTTTTTTTTTTGCTTTTGACTACCAAATAATTAATGTGATTTATTAGAACTGAAAATTTTATAAAATACAGTAATTTAGGTGTCATTTGGATACATGTAAAAAATAAAGTTGCACAGTCTGTGCAACCCTGTTTTTTACATGTATCTAAATGACACCTAAATTACTGCATTTTATAAAAATTTCAATTTTAATAAATCAGATTAATTATTTGATAGTCAAAAATAAAAAATCGGTTGGTCACTACCCGATCGAAAACTCCCGATCCCCCTAGGAGGACTCCTAAAAATTACAACCGAATTTTATATTACTAGAATTTATTTTAGGAGTAGAATTTTTAATCAAAGTATTATAATTAAAAATATATTACCACACTTAAAGGGGGATCTCATATCATATGCTTAAATGGATTCTTGTTCGGTTGTAAGGCATTTGAGACATACATGTATTAAAATTAGATCATTTATATTATGAGAATGCAAATAAAATTAACTCGGTTAATTATTTAAAATAAATTAAATTTAAACTAAATCTCAAGTCTTGTAAAAAAAATAATGAGATAATATTATCACTCTTGAATCTATTGATAAATCTATCCCACTTCTCAAAATATGTAAAAAATTAATTGTTGAATACAATATACTCCATCCCTCCCATAATATATGACATTTTATACTATGATTTTATATGATTTTACTTTTTTCAAATTATTTGACATTTTATATAATCTAGGAGAATTAACTATAATTTTTCCAAAATTACCTCATGAGAAAATATTAAAGATGAGAGAAAGTATATTATAAGACAGATAGAGTATTAAATAAATTGATTATACTCAATACTGTCTGTAAGTATTAAAATTTGATATTTTAAATGAACAAACCGCAAGTGTTTGGAACCTCTGGGGTTCATTTTAGTCAATTGTTCATCATCTACATTTTTTTATAAATTGTTCATCCATTATACATACTACAATATAGCGCAAAATTAATCATTCATCTGTATCCACCCCAAGCTAAGACTCAAAAACTGAAAAAGCTATGTAAGCATTCAAAAAAAATAATACACAGTAATTTTAAGTAAAGTCTGGGACTTTAAGACGCTCACCGAGTGTAAATGAAATTACCAAATATGGATTATTGAGGCAACCAAATTTAACCACTGTTCCTCAGCTTAAAAACAAGGTAGAAGTACAAAATCTTGCATCTAGAGAGTGCCAGTGACTTTAAATCACTAAAATAACAGAAAGCTTATAATTAGTAAACGCCCACAAAACACGTTTAACCAAAGTGATGGTACTCAGGATAGTACCCAGTAAATGTGAATCCCTTCCAACAATCTCACCAGCACAATACCATGCAAAGCACTCCAGTCCAAACAAAGCTGCAATGCCAGCATCCTCGACCTTTAGTTCCTGCCTATTCTTCCATAAATGTTTTACGTAATCAATTTCCTTCCACATGGCGTCATAACGACCGGGAATACTGTGATTATACAAAAAATAGGTAGACAATTATGAGAAGTAGAATACGAGCAATGGTATAGAGAATAAACTTGTGCACAAAAATCTACAAACAAATAGACGTGGTGGACCTGGTTGTTCATCTCTTAAAGAAAATTATTCTAATATAACATGCATTGGAAACAAAACTTGGTGGACCTGGTGGTTCATCTCTTAAAGAAAAGTGTTCTAATATAACATGCATCGAAAACAAAAATATCTCGATGTAGTTTGTAATCAGACAAATATAACCAAATCGGTATCAAATTCCAGTGCCAATACTAAAACACCTATTTGTTTCCAATCCAGATACAACAGCTGTAATACCCAAAAAAAAAATAATGATAATAATAAATAACATATAAATTTATTTATCAATTTTTAATATTTTAATTGAACTTTGCATTTTATTTGGGTCAAAGTGGTCATTTAATTTATGTGCGTTAATAAGTATTAATAAATTAAATTAATAAAATTTGGGCCTTAATATTAATTGAACCCAATTAGAAGTTTATTAGAACAAGACCTCTTTATTAATAAGTATTAAACCTAATTTTCATACATCTGAACAAAGTAATTGAAAGAAAAGAGATAGCAACACGAGATATACAAAAAAAAAAAGAGTAAGAGATCTAGGCGGCAATGGTAAAGAGCAAAAAAGAAAAGGGTAGACTTTCTCTATTAAGATAATGTCAGTATGTGATCTCATTGTTTTTTTTTTCTCTGATAAACGAATTATGATGAATGAATTATTTTAATATTGATATCTATCACATCAGATAGAGATGGTCATTTACTGAATAAAATATGTAATAAATTGATTTTGTTGGTGCACTTGCATAAGCAGTGCTTTGGTTGAATAACCCATGTAATATGTACAACAATTATGGTGACCAAGTAAGTTTTTGGAGTGCAGGATCACATGTTCCTATGTTATCTTAGAATAGAAAGATAATTCTTTATATTTGGTCAAATCAGTATATATGGAATCATGTATAAAATAAGTTGAATATATATATATATATATATATATATATATATTATCCATTAAGGATATTAATTAGTTAAAAAAATGAAATGATGATTAAAAGATTATTTATAATTTAATTCAGGTTTATTTTGTAAAATTGATGTAATTGGAGAAATTAATTTCATATTAATATAATTTATAATTAGTAGGTAACTTATAATTGTATTATTATTACTTTTAATTAGATCGGACGGAGGAAATTTAAAGAGTTATATTTGGAATATAAATTTTGGAGTATTAATAATTGATATAAGGCAATGATTAAAGACATATTAAATAGATTATGAATTATTTTGGAATTATTAGTTTGGATTATTTTTAATTTGAGGTGAATATGTTTAGGTTGTGAATAACGCTTCAGTATTTGATATCGTTGGCATTTGAGGGTAAAGATTTTGTGGAGTGTGCTATAAATGGTTTGGAAGTATCGTGTACGGATTCGTATCTTTTCAAATGACATTCTTGTTAAATTTGATTTGTTCGTTTTGTCCCTTATTTCAAATTTCGTTATTCTTTCACATAATTATTTATGTGAAATTCATATAATAGTTTCATTTTGGAGTTGATACATATGACTCATATTTGTACTCTTTGAATTAGGTTATCATGTTTAGTATTATTTATTTTTGATAATTGTAGACCGGTACATATTGCTACCTTCTTTTTGAAACCTTGTTCAATATGTACATATAGAACCCTGTTGTTGGTATTATGTCGCATATGTTGTGACATGATATTTTTGTTAAAATATAACGTAAGGTATACTTGAGCTATAACCACCTGTGGGGGTATCACATGCATGTCGTCTTGGCACGAGAGGCATGACGCTTTCCGTGACGGTGTGATTAGTCCACGGCGTCTCCGTTTTGGGCTCCAGAGGAAGTGGGCCATTTGGTGTTTTGTTGTGGGAGGCGTATAGGTTAACCCTAATTTTCTGTTCTGCGGATTTGTGATGTTGTGCCAAACACACCTATCCGATTTGCATACATTTGGATTCGCGGTCCAATGTGTGAGTGCATGTGTGGCATTATTTTGATTGCCTGTGTGGCATGATTTGATTTGCCTATGTGACATTATTTTGACTTGCCTAGGTGGCAAGGTATATTTCTGAGCTCAATCAGTATGAAATAATTCCAGCCATTTTTTTCAGTCTATTATTTTATTGTATTAATTTTGTTGGTTTCTGTTTGGTTCAATTAATTGGGTTAGTTATTTCAGTTCATTATTTTCTTTACTCTTTTGTTTGTTTCGTTAATTCTGTTGGTTCAGATATATTCTATTCAAATCTTTAGAGATTTTATTTGTTTGTCAGAGGCAATATTTTGTCTCTGTTGATTTCGTATTTCAGTTGTATATATCTTTTGTATCTTTATATCCGTACTGGGCATTTGGTTCATGCTGTGTTTTTCTTCTTTGCAGGGGTGATTCAGGACTGGTGTGATGAGAGTGTTGCCTTTGACCATTAAGTTTTTGTAATTTATAGTATGCAAGAAATGTTTCTGCCCTTCATTATAATAGTCCTTGATAGGTTTGCAAACAATCTAATCAAAATTCTTCAGGTGCAGCCGTGTCTCAACTCTCAAATTAAAAAGATGCCTTTCGAATAGTAGTTTAGTAACTCAAATGCTAGGACATACAAATGGATCCTTAAAGAATCAGAAAAACAGTAAAACACACTTGCGAAGTTTCTGTAAGTCTTCCCACCTCTATATTATCATACATACTTTGAGTTATCTTTCTGATGAAAATAATGGAGAGATAATCCAGTAACAGGATGCAGACACCAAAAATAAAAATGGAAAAGATACGCTGAGCTCAAATTTTTACTAGGAGATCACAGAAAAATATCCCTAACCAGGATAGATAAAACATGTATCAAACAATATGGTGGGATATATGACTTCAAATCCCAACAACAAAAATACAAATGTTTGTTTATAGGCAGCATGATGTCATGGATGCCCAAAACATAAAATGGCAAGCTGGCGAAAGTAAATTCCATCAAAATAAGTAATGCTAAAGGCCCAAGACCCAGTAAAAAGTTTAGAGAGAATAACCTAGCAAGACGAGTGTAAAATAATTGCTTTGACAATTCGCTGCATTTCTCCACAGTGGCCGGCTCCTGGATGTACTGCTTATTCTGCTCCAACAACTGCTTGTAGTAGGAGGTTCCATGCTTGGCCACAAATTGTGAGGCTTGACTTGCCTTGGACTGCAATTGAACTAACTTTGACGCCATCAGTTCCCCAAATTAAGCCTGAACATGATAATTGGAACAGTCAAACATCAAATAAACAAATATACCATCTCAATTGTTAGCCAGACCAACAAACAAGTAATGCGGGGGATTATAATCTTTACATCACCCAACATTCCAATTACAAAGTGAATAGAAATGCTGTACATTCAAAAATACTTGAACACAGTTTCAACAACCCCTAGTAAACATCTAATGTACATGAACTTCAAATCATTCTAATATCATGATACTACTGAATGCACTATACATATTCAGTCTTAATTAATTTCCAATTCAAAGAATCTTACTAACTATAGAGGATGAATCAGTTATCTAAAGATTATAGAATATCAAAGGTTAATCCACATACTATTGGATGACAATAGTGACAGACTATTTGATTTCAACATTTCAGAACAAAACCCAAAAATAAATCATCCTTTTAAAGTGAATAAGAAAAAAAAACAAATCATTTCTAATAATTAAGCAGTGCACAACTGTATCTAAGGCCAATTGAGAAACACTTCACGCCATTTTCTAGACCAGCTAAAACCCAATTTATCCATATATATAGATTCAGTTGCAGACCAAAAAAACTAGACGTGACTAAATAAAAACATAGCAATTATAAACATTAACGAAATTCACATATCCATACATAAATGAAGGTATAGAGATTATCAGATTAAGCCTTCAGAACAAAGAGATCTGAGATGATAGATTCGAAACCCTAAACCACAGAACTGATAAAAGCAGATCAGAAAAAAAGAGCAGATCAGAAGAAAAAAAATGAAATGAAATGAATTCAAAGGTTTACCTTCTCCTCTATAAGAATTTGATTAAAGCAAAGACACGATTCGAGCCTTTGCTTCACTCGCCGTTTAGAGAGAGAATCGATTAAGAGAAAGATGGGAAGCTGCATTTCACTATTTTAACTCTATTTACTTACAGTGGTTTTGGTTCCGACTCGGGGACGAGTCAAACTGGGAGGTAAATCAACCGAGTCAATCCAGGTTCCGAGTAGGGAACGATTCAAACTGGTAGATAATAAATTAGCCGAGTCAATTCAGGCGAGTCGAAATTAAACTGATCGAGTTCGATTTATTAATAGAAATAATTACACTTTTGATCCTTCAAATTTGTCAAATGTCTGTATCATTGATTGTGTCCTTTTGAATTATTACACTTTTGATCCTTCAATTTTTTTTCTTCGATAAATAAGTTTTTTTTTTGTCACTCTAGTTGAATGTAAACCAAACTTTTGAGAGGTCACAAATAACAAAAAAAAATATTTAATTTCTCTTAATATTGTTCTTGTACATTTAAAATATTTTTTGTTCACATTGCACATTAAAAGAGGTTAATTATTGCAAATTAATGTGCCAAAAATTCAAATATTCATTTTGTAAATATTATATAGGGAGCTTCAAAGAAAAGAGTAGTAAAATGTATTTTACATTATTTTTTAGGTAATGTGTATAACACGTAGGTTCGTTTCTCATATATATATATATATATATATATATATATATATATATATATATATTATTAATACGTACTCCTCCTATATATATATATATAATTTATCTCAAACTTTAGATGGGCCAAATGATTTATTAAGGTGAGTGAAAAATTCAAAATCAGTTGTATTTTGTTATATATATGTGTGTGTGTATGTCCAAGCCGTATATAAAAGAACTCACTTTACTAAATAACATATAAACAATTTATGGGGTAGAAATTTAGTTTTAAATTATGTAATGGGCAAGTCTTTTACTTTTAACATCTAAATGGATTTTACGATTAATTATATTCAAAATAAAATTATCTAATATAGGATTTAACTTTAGCTTAATTGTGTTTTTTTTTGTGCGCTCTCTCTCTCTCTCTCTCTCTCTCTCATAAAATGTGCAAAAATATAAGAATTGATAAGTACTAAAAGAGCCCACTTAGCTAAGTATTGGGTTGGGCTTTATTGTCTGAAATTCATAGGTTTGTACTTTTGCAACGGTCCAACTAAGAACCTTTTGAAAATTATACAAAAAATTACAAGTGGGCCTATATAGTTTTGTGAAATTAAATATTAAAGATGGATTAGGATCCCTCTAATTTTTTTCAAGACATATTTACTATTTAGCGACATAAATATAAACACTTTCATCAATATAATTGTTTACAACAAATTTTATTACGTCACTAATTGTTCATAACCAATTTTGTTTTATCACTAAATATAATATTTGTAACGCTGCATATATAATCCGAGAAATTAAAATTAAATAAGATCTCAAGACAGATAATGAATTAAAAGAAGAAGAAAAACTTTATCGTCGTTAATCTCCAGTCTCTAAGCTTCAATCTCTGTATAAACCGTAATGAAATATTAGGAATAACATTTTAAATGGATAAGTACCACTATAATGTGTTGTTCATTTATGTTCGATTTTAGAAATACTTTCATCAATACAATTGTTTACAACAAATTTTATTATGTCACTAATTATATGTGATTAATTTTATTTTATCATTAAATATAATATATTTATAACGCTGCATATATAATATGAAAAATTAAAAAATAAATATAATGAAACAGATCCTATTCAACACGATGGATGGGGAATTGGGGATACCTTAACACAGTCATACCAACTAGTGATTGTGATAATTCAATTATGAACATCCATGGCAGCGCCGATCACGGCGTCACACGGGACGAAAACCCTTTACGGCATTTCAGTGGCCTAATAAATTATTAAGTGAGGACAATAAATAAAATTATTAAATTGAAATTTGGTGGTTGGCAGATAAGGGTTTTATAGGTAGAATACTACAAAAATACTAATAATATATAAGTCCTCATGAGCCACATGTGAGTGTGACCTGGACGGCTGTGATTAAACCCAATCATCCACAAATGGCTTTATCAATCAATCAATCAGAGGTGGAAATAGCTGACTTTGACTTGGAAATTCTTGTGGGACAAAATAACAGCTTTAGCTCTTAGGTGGAAGAGACTTCAAAGTCCCAACTGCCTTCCCGGCTTCTACTTCTGCTTTTGTTTTTATATAAATAATTAAGTTATTAACCATAGTATTTTTAAGTTATAATATTTTGAGTGAATTTATGGTGGACTAAAATGACTTAAGAAGATATTATTAAATTTGAACTTTAATTCCAAAATCTGTTCGATCGATTCAAGTTAAACCTAGCTTTTGGGTGAACACGTGGTTAATACAATTTATTATAAAAAAGAGTCTATTTGTCAATTATTTTTATAAAATTTTAATGTAAACACTCAATTTACAGTTTGATTGAAATATAAATTTTATAAATAAAACACTTGTTGTGAAATATCAAAAAGACGTAATAATTAAACAGCTTCTACACACTATTGACTATTTCATTAAGACATTGTCATTGTCTTGAAAGGAATGGAATGGAATATTATGACAGACAGGTCGATACTTCAGGCCGATTTAAGAACAGACCAATCCGTTAGAGAACATCTGTGCATATATATTAATATATGAGATTAAATATAATTATAAAGTTGACCCACTATCTCAAATAAATGTTAAAATACTATCAACTGTAGTTAATTATTTATATAACACGTAACAAGAAAAATTAATATATAAAATCACAATATATATTATTTTTCATAAAATTAAGTCATAATGTTTGTTCTGGATCGTTTGTGGTGTCGGTATTGATCTTATCATCAAGAACACAAAACTGGTGTAAAGCATTGGTGAACTAGTTAAATACGCCACCGTAATAAAAAATTAAAACAAAATTATGAACTCCTATATTTGGAAGAACATACGATTTCAATTAGACCGGGTCTAGAAGGGAATTACAACTTTGAACAACCAGATTATTATATGTTTATTTTTAATTAATTAATTTACCAGAGTTTACTTTGGAGATTAAAATCTTAAAGTACACCTCAGTTGACACTTTGGATAGTTACTGTTACGTTGAAATTTTCAGGTTTATGCCTTGGCCAACTTTCTGCATCATATCCTCTTTGTAAGTCAAATATATATATATATATATATATATATATATATATATATTACATTTGGTTAAATTAAATGTCACTAATTATATTAAAAAGTAAACTTAATAAATTAAAATTTAATTATGGGTTTACTTCTTGGAGTACTGATGATGTAATGCGATTAAAATTCAGCTCCCTCAGTTGAATCACACTTTGAGGTACGTTGTTTTGTACTCTTCTTGATATACATATTCTGGAATCCAATTAATTAACTTAATTAGGTTAACTCTTGATTGATTGATGGTAATTGTAAAGAAAATATAATCCAAATTTAGTCAATATATATAATATTATAATTTAATTATTAGTCCCTCCGTTAGAGAATTAGATATACAATATATTGACTTTTGAGGTTAAACCAAGGTTTTTAAACCGGACCTGGTTATCAAACCTAAAAGTTATTCTTTGGAGTGGATGGGTGGCCCCACCAGCCAAATTGGTGCTATCGAATCCAAATGACGCTATTAATACGTATAATAAATAATAAATAATTAATTATATTAATTATTATTATATATTGTATATAATATTTAGTAAATATGTAAAATTAATCAATTTATCTACAAAAAAAAAACTAAACATCTCTAAGATACATTTCAAATTCGAAATTCAACCACAAGTTCAAGTGTTTGATTAAATGAATGCAAAGATATGTAAAATACCAAACAAAGTCTCAACTAAATTACTAAAATAAAAGCATAATAGCGTAATTTTTTTTTAATCTTTAAGGAGAGAACCGGGCAAACCCGTGAACAGGTCCATCGGTTCATCTGGGTCAACCTGGTTCAACCACGGCTCAATTCACCGATTCGAACAGTTTTGAGCGAAATGGTTTAGTGGTCCAAACCGGACCGTTGAGTGAACCGGGTCCGGTTTTTTCCGGTTCGACCGACGGTCCGGTCCGGGTTTAAAAACCTTGGGTTAAACAACGACATACCAAATTTTAAATTGATGTGAATTTATTTAATTTTAGTTGATATAATTGTTACATTTGTAAACAAAATTTATTTTATTCTAAACTTTTATGAGTCATACCAATTTTGAAGTTTAATATACTATTGTTTGACCTCAAAAGTCAAATTGTATCTCTAATTTTGGAACCGATGAAATATTTATCAATATTGCAGGCAAGTTGATGTACCAAATTTTCGATATATTATAGAGTAGTATTATGGAGATTGCTTGCTGAAAGCATGCCATGTTTAATCCTATTAAATTAATTATGGAATCGTAATCAAGGCAAGTTTATCCATAATGACAATCTCAACTACATATTCAAACTATTATTTCAAAAATATCGACCAGTTTGTTGAGCGATTAGGTAGCTTTGACCCCATTAGCTAGTAGTAATGTTTTCTTATTAGAAATGTAATCCTAATTAAAATTTTAATTAGCTACTTTAATTAGTATAGTTCTACTTAATGTGTCATTAATTAAGAGAATGTCTTCCTCTATATATCCGTGTTGTCTTATATACTTGATATTTATTTTATTTTATGGAGATAAATAGCGTGAACTTGTACATGCATCCTTTGGTTGTATTATTCAAATTCAAATTAAACAGCTAGGGTAGTGCTTGAAGGAGCTATGTAATATATGTGTGAACAATTATTAGTAATTTGTCTTTTGGTGTTCAAGTTAATTAAAATATGTGTTTGTTTTGGTGTTTGGTGCCTTGGTGGAGCAAACATGTGTTTGGTGGAACAAACAAACAGGTTTGATGAACATATTTCATGTAACAAAAGATCAACACTTCTGCTTTATATATAGGTTGTATTTTGTGTATCTATAACTTTAAATATTATTTTATCGATGTATATAAATATCATCTAATAAAATATAAATAATTTCAATTTCGCTTTCACTCAATAAATCATTTTGATGAGTCAAAGTTTAGAATAAATTTCATTGTTTTATACAGTCTTGGGATTTAGACACGCTGCTAAAGATATTTACAAAGTACAGAACTGAAACAAAACTGTTGATTTTTAATTTTTTTGTAAATATGTAAAAGTTTAAACTCCTATTTTTTCAACAAAAATAAAAATAAAAATTTAATGGAAAATACTGATCAATAGAATACCACATTGATATTAAACAAAATGATACTGCGTATGTAGTAGACTAGTAGTACTACTCAAAAAGTTGGTGAATTTATGGCATGAATTAATTAAATAAGGACAGAGTCAAAAGCTTAACCAAAGGAAGAAAACTTGCTGAGTATAAAAATGAACCAATAATATATATTTCAATTTAATCTGATTTACAGTATTTGGAGACCAACCCAAAATTTTGACATGCATGGGTTTGCCATCAAAGAATCAGGAATATATATATATATATAGAACCTTCAAAATTGAAACATAAACAAACAATCAAGATTATTAACATTAACATCTCTTGATCAATATATATATATATATATATATATATATCATCTTCCTAATTTTTTTCCCATGAAAACCTGTATTCTGTTAAGTGCTATCTCTAATGTTTGCTCACTCATATTAGCAAAACAAACTCTGAACCAACCAGCTTCTGAACAATGACAGGAAGAGCCCGGAGAAATATTCAACTTCAATTCCTTTAAAATGGATGTCCAGAGCTCCAATTCACAATCTCTTGTATTTTTCTCCAATAATGGACTTAAATTCATCCAGCAAAACAGCCCTGCATTTCCTCTAAGCACTCGATACCGGCATTTCTCAACCCATTAATAATCATTTCGTATCTTTTTCTCAGCCTTTGGCGATTAGTCCTAATGTAGTTTTCAGTGAAATTGGTATCGGATAGCATGGTAGCCAAAAGCTGCTGAGTCTGCGAAGAGATTAAGGTAAAACTCGACATTCTTCGTGCAGTTGTGACCACTTTGTGATTGTACGAGTAAATTGTCCCTACCCTAAACCCCGGCAGCCCGAGGTCTTTTGACAGGCTGTAAACAATGTGTACCCTTTCACTGTCTTTGTAATCTCGGGATGCCAGAACTTCTGCAATGCTGACGAATTCTGTCGACCAGTACGCGGATCCCGAGTAGATTTCGTCGGATACGAGGTGGATGTTCTTGCGGGTGACAAAGTCTAGGATTTGTTCTAGAACTGTGCGTTGAATGGTTGCGCCCAAGGGGTTTGATGGATTTGTTATCAGTACACCTCTTACTTTGATGTTCTTGGATTCTGCATTTTTGTATGCTGCTTCTAAAGCTTGAGGAGTGATTTGGAAATTGTTTGAGCTGTCACAGTGGATCGGGACAATTTGTACTCCTGTTCGCCACCTTAAATCTCTGTCGAATCTGTAAAAAATAAATAAGTTTAATTAAGGAATTTAAATTAATTATATATATGATGTAAATTAAATGCATGGAACTTAAGTAGTGAAACTAATTAATTAATTATATATATAGGAAACTTAATTAATTAAATTGAGCAGCTAGCTGGGTCTTAATTATATAGGAACGTACGTACCCAGGATAGTAAGGAGTTGGAACTAGTAATGCATCGCCGGGATCGGCTAAAATGAATGTTAAGAGCTCGTTGGCAGCTGTGGCGCCTGCCGTTAGAACGACTCTATCCGGGTTAAATTTTGCTCTTCCCCCTCTTATTTGTTCCATGAAACTTGCCATTGCCTGTAATATATAAATGGTCGGTCATGCATGTAAAGAAATTAAGTTTATTTATTTAATTTGGTTACTATAATTAATCCGTATAGTCTAATTAAGAAAAAGACAATACAAAATCAATGAACTCTAACTCAAGTTGTATCTAGTTAGGGTTTTGTTAGGGTCTTATTTAAGTGGGGAGAAGATTAAACTGTTACCTTTCTGAACGATTGTAGGCCATGATAATCTTGAAACAAAGCGTTTTCCCTGAAACTAGAAGTTGTTTTACCCCAGCTAGTTGCTTCTGAGTGCTTTGCCAAGTACTCTTCCAGCAAATCAAATGAAACCTGTGATGAATTGAAGAAAATTAAGTAAACAGGGTTAATATATACTTGCAAATTTGAAATAATTATGTTAATTAATTAATTATAGTTTTTAGCTAGGTGGATATATATATATATATATATATATATATATGTATATGTATATATATATGTATACTTACTTGATTTTCTGCCAATCCCATCTGAATGACACCGGTGGGATTATCGGATTCATGGTAAGGGTTTTCATCATAAGCTTTCCATCCAGCAAAGTATGGTGAGTCTTCTCCATGAGTTTCTGAATTTGCAATCTTTGATAATCCAACAGAAGAAGGTTGCTCAATCTCTATAGCCATTGAGATATATATGCGTATAAATAATGTCTTTAATTAATTTCTTTATATATTTGGAGAGAGAAAGAGAGCTAGAGAGTGAGAGATATATAGATGAAACTAATTAAGAGGAGTAGTGTTGTTGAATGAAGCTAATGTCAATGACAAGCTAGTATATATATATATATATATATATATATATATATATATAAAAGCTATAGCTATTGGGGAAGATGGGAACCAATGATTGATTCTGTAGAGTAAGCAAGATCAGAGCTCAGTTTTTACAAATAGAATACTAGTTGGTTTTATCACTGTTGACAACTGTTTGCTTCTGTCATATTTTTAAAGTTTTTCTCTCTTCCTCTCTCTATATCTCAATCTTCATAAGATCCACATCATTTATGGTGGTTGTGATGGGGTTGGTATGTATACTTCAAACTTTCCATTTTCAAACTCTCTCTATCTCTATCTCTATCTCTCTTTCTCTCTATCTCTCTCTATATATATGGAGTATATATATCTTTCTTCATAACTAATCATAAAACAAGTGGTAAACCTTTTCCTTGCAAATTTGTAGTGGTAATTTACGTTCTGACGTGTTAATTTTTCAACGCTTAAAAAACTGATAATTTAACACATGCTTATAATTTTGATACTCGCATTATACGTATGAACTATATACCACATACAATATATTTGATTATCACTTTTAGCATATTACTGTCTGTAATTACGTTTAAAATGTTTTTATGTTAGTGCAATAAAAAAGAAGAGATTGTGACGTATCAATGTTGTGTAAATATAAATGTCCTCCACAGTTAGACTCAAATATTGGTTAAATTGCGTATTCAAATATTGACATGTTTTTTGCACATGAAATATTATCCAACTTAATTCTCAATTAAGTTTTTCTATGACTAAACTCGAATTCCTACCACAAAAGTATGATCACCAAAACAAAATCGATAATTTTGGACCACGTACTACATATACACACATATATATATGCTAATTTTCACACTCACACACTCAAGAATTGAAAGAATCAAACCCTTGACATCATGAAATTTAATAATAAAATAAGGGTTATCGCTGAGCCAAGAACCATACGGCAAAACTTAGTTTTTGTTCAAAATACAGATCTTTGCATGCAAATATCGAGGAGATCTAAGAGTAGTTAAGTTTCTGATGACCTGACAAAGATACCAATTTGCCCAAGATTAATATTCTGATTTGCAGCCAAAGTCGAGACAAAGTATAAGCTGCGATAAGATATGATGGCTCCCCAGTCCCCACCATTACTTAATTCTCTGATCAAGCAACATACCTTATAACTTAATTCCTTTAAGAATATTTAAGGATTTTAATCATACTTAGATTATTTAAGGATTGTAATCATTGCTTAATGGAGTACTATATTTTCTTTCTGTTCGTTTATATATAAGACACTCCTATTGATATATATATATATATATATATATACACACACACACACACAAATGAGATGAAGCAACAATTAATGTTTATGTTTTATATATTATTTTATTCATCCAATGCTTTAATTATATATAAATGATTAAAAACATTTATACAAAAAATACTTGCATATATATATATATATATATAGGCGTAAATTAAATGTGTATATACGAGGGATGCCATAGATCGATATAGGAGTTGAGATTATATGCATGTTGAGATTCTGTTGTTTATTATAAGGATTTCAACCAACTCCCCTAGAGAGACTATATAAACAACATTTGAAAATGAAGAATAATATGATTGTGTATATTTTATGGGCAGGGCTAGCTCAAGATCATGATCAACAAGATCCATGTGCAAGATCAACTCAACAGCATGAGATTTTTTAATAAAAGATTACACTATTTAGTGTAAAATAGAACGTGAAAGGGTATTAATTGATGACGTTTGTTTCGGCAAATTCAGCCTCTAAGGCAAAGACATGTATGAAACTATGAAAGATATGCTGGATTTTTAAATATCCTCCCTTTTTTACTCCACGAATTCATAATTGGAAATTAAGTATCCTTGTAGGCAATTGGAGTACCAAAGCATAAACATGATTGGACATGATTTTCATGCTACGTACGTCTATATATATATATATATATATATATATATATATATATATATATATATATATACACTGGTCGTGATCAAGAAAGATTCTCCTTAAATAAAGATTCCACCTTAAATAACATTCTTTTATTAAAACTACGATGCGTTTTGGAGGACGCGATGACATTTTTTTAAATCACGCGGTGGCATTGCATTGTGAGACCCAGATTTTATCAATAAAGATTTAAATTTTGTCGAAATAATTTTTAATATTATGGTGTGAATTTGAGATAATATTATAGTTGTGGGTAGTATTTATAAATTTTGCAAAGTATGCAAGTGGTTATATTATATTCGATTGAATTGGGGAATATTCGATTTAGTTAGGGAATATTCGCATACAACTACTCAATCATTGGTGGACCCCATAATGTAATTATTATTGGTTTGATCGAGAAAACGACAAAAATATTTTATTGAAATAACTACGGAAAGTTTTTACCGTTGATCTTTGTTGAACTACTTCGGTAGTAAAAGTACAAAGAATGTCATGTGGTTAAGTAGTAATATTACGGTATTGATTATTGATCTTATGTGAGAAGTCACTCGGTTTGATTCCATTATCATTCGATTAATAATATGAATTATTATAAGCGATAATGACGTTTTGTTTTATTCGTATTATTAACGTAATAAAACGTAAACATCTTTTATATAAAATGTAATACTTTATTAAAGTTTATTCTATAAATAGAATATATTATATTTTATTATGCATAGTATTGTTGCGTAGTGTTTTGCATAGTGTTGCATAGTATTTTGCATAGTAAAATATTTTTTATATAAATAGAATATATGATATTTTATTTAAAAGATTTTGCTTTAAATATGGACCGTCAGATTAAAGTAAATCAATCTGGACCGATTCATTGATTAATTACTATGCATTCTATTTTCCTATAAATAAGCTCATTCCTTCATTATTTTCTTATTTAATTCAATTTGAAAACTCAGAGAGAAATTATATAGAGAAGCTATAGAGAGAAAATCTATAGAGAGAAAGAAGAAGATTATGCAGTACTTCACTACTTTGATATCCAAGTGTCTTTTTACGGTAAGGGATATTATTTGTTTGTATCGTAAGGGTGTTATTCTTTCTTATTCATGAAGAGAACTTCGTTATTCCATTCATTATTATTCATTGGAATAACTCGTAAAAGTGGCATACCCTATACATAACTCAGATACGCCAGATACCCTATACTTGGTGAAATCCTTATATTATTCCATTCTTATTTATTCTCATTTGGAATAACGTGATATCTGTGGAATCCCTATACTTGGTGATCTTCTTCGTTATTCCATTCTTTATTATTCTATTTGAATATCGCTGTGTGTGTTTTACCGGACCGGTTCCATTGTTTATTATTCGCATTTATTATTCATTTGGAATATCACATGCGTGTGTGTTTTACAACCTGATTCGGTTCCATTGTTTATTATTATTTAGCATTTATTATTCGTTGGATCATCCGCTCGGATTGTGAATTTCACCGACTGGTTCCGTTATTATTATTCATTGAATAACTTTAATCATGCAAGCACCGCATGTACGTGGTGATTTCTTTGTTATTCCATTCTTTATTATACCCGGTTGGTTAAAACTTTGACTTCTATACTCCATGAAATTAGTAGAATATTCTTGATATTTGTGTTTCATCCAAAGATCTTTTCATGAAAATATTCTTCCGATCATTCTTGAATTTTACTCTACAAAACAAGAGATTTGTTGACAATTTGGACGTTACTAATTCTCGGATAAAATAATTCTTGAACTTGTTTTATTGAATTATTATGTCATTGTCATCATCCTCATGTTATAATATGTTATCTTTCGCTTACGTGCATAGATGAACTTAGTATGATTATGATCGTGGATCATTCTAAGTATAATCGTGGCTTGTTATAAATGATGTGATAAAAGTCCTCATCACTTGTAATGCGGTGATGAATAGTTTTGGTATGATTATGACGAGGGGTGATTCTTGGTATAGTCAATACCATTGATAATTTGATGAAAATCCTTGACTATAGTACGGGGATGATTAGATATTGTGGTTTATTCATTAAACCGAGTCTTAGTGATAAAATTTATGAAAACCTTTTAAAACCTAAAAGATAGTAGACTTTATTTTCTACTTGACTCTTTTAATGGATCAGATATTCTCGGCTATGATTAAACCTGTTTATTCTATTGTATTTTATCGGTTTTAACATTGTTGAAGGCTAATGATAATTTATTACGCATTATCTTAGTCATAATATTTCTTCTTTGGGCTAGTTGAGCTCACCCTTTCTTTCATCGTTCTCTTTAGGAAATGAGAACATAATTGGACGCAGTCTGGGAAACGGAGTAATGGTCCGGAGGATAGCATTAGTAGTCCTCACTATTCTCGTAAAATAAGTGTGATAATAGTTGTAATGAGGACTCCTTTTGAGTTTGTATAATATCTAGTAGACAATATTTGTATTCAAACTCGAGGTTTATGTCGTATTGTACTACGGCAGTTATTGTGAGACCCCATATTTTATCAATAAAGATTTAAATTTTGTCGAAATAATTTTTAATATTATGGTGTGAATTTAAGATAATATTATAGTTGTTGGTAGTATTTATAAATTTTGCAAAGTATGCAAGTTGTTATAAAATATTCGTTTGGTCGGGGAATATTCTTTTTGTCGGGGAATATTCGTACGACGGCTCAATCATTGGTGGACCCCATAACGGAAGTATTGTCGTAGTTAGAAAACGACAAAATTATCTTTCTATAAAAATAACGGCAGAGGTGTTACCGTTAAAACTGTTGAACTACCCGGTAGTAAAAGTACAGTAATACACGATATTGATTATTGATGCTTACGTGAGAAGTCACTCAGCTATGCTCAATTATTGCTACAGTAATTGTTGCATCATATCTCTTATATTATTGATTCAATTATTGTCACAGTATCATCTGTATAATATGTTATAGTATTAAATCAATAATTGAGACGACAAGTTATAAATGATTAATAATTGTTGAAAGATTAAATATGTGTTGATTAAAAATAAAATGATTTGTGGTAATATTTATTCAATCCTTGATGTATATAAAGAGTCTGTTATGAGACATTTGTGGTAAGTTTGATTATTTTATGGGGGGCCCATATGTCATCATCTAAGAGTCTCTTCGTCAATAGTAATTACCTTTGTGAATAGTAATTATCTTGTAGTATTTAATAGTAATTACCTTCATCAATAGTAATTACCTTTGTGAATAGTAATTATCTTAAATCAATAGTAATTACCTTCGTCAATAGTAATTACCTTTGTGAATAGTAATTACCTTCGTCAATAGTAATTACCTTTACCGAGCGTCGAACCACTTACCTCGCTTACATTTCACATTACAGCGCCGAACCACTTGTCGTTTCACATTACAGTGACGTCGAACCACTTGTCGTTTCACATTCAAAGCGTCGAACCACTTGTCGTTTCACATTACAAAAGCGTCGAACCACTTTTCTTTTCACATCACTACCGTAAGCCACTTGCCTTTTCACATGGCAGGTCTTAAGCTAGAAATCTTCTATAAATAGAGGCCTAGTGCTTCATTATTTTCACTTAATTCAATTGAAACTCTAGAGAGAAAAACTATAGAGAGAAAGAAGAAAAGTATTTCGCTTACTTCACCTCGCCAATATTCAGGTCTTCTTCTAAGGTATGGAATATTATTTGTTGCACCTGTAAGGGGTGTTATTCTTTTTATTCATGAAGAGAATCATTGTTATTCCATTGCTTATTATTCATTGGAATAACTGGTATACCCTATACATAACTTACGCCATTTACCCTATACTTGGTGACATATATTATTCATTATTATTCGTTGGAACATCCTGTCTGTGTGTTTTATACAGGACCGGTTCCGTTATTCTTTATTATTATTCGTTGGAACATCTCGTCTGTGTTTTGTGTTGACCGGTTCCATTGTTTATTATTCTTTATTATTCTTGTTGAATATCCTATCTGTGTTTTACACGGACCTGGTTCCATTGTTTATTATTATTATTATTTTATTATTTGGAACATCCCGCTTGGCTTGTGAATTTCACACGACCGGTTCCGTTATTATTATTATTCATTGGAATAACCTCGCTCATGCAAGTACCGCATGCATGGTGATTTCTTTTGTTATTCCATTCTTTATTATACCCGGTTGGTTAAAACTTTGACTTCTATACTCCATGAAATTAGTAGAATATCCTTGATATTTGCGTTTCATCCAAAGATCTTTTCATGGAAATATTCTTTCGATCATTCTTGAATTTTACTCTACAAAACAAAGATCATTTTGACAATTTGACGTTAATAATTCCTCGGATAAAATAATTCTTGAACTTGTTTTATTGAATTATTATGTCATTGTCATCATCCTCATGTTATATTATGTTATCTTCGCTTACGTGTATAGATGAACTTAGTATGATTATGACTGAGGATCATTCGGTATAATCACGGCTTGTTATAAATGATGTGATAAAAGTCCTCGGTGGCACTGTAATGCAAATGATGGATAGTTTTGGTATGATTATGACTAGGGGTGATTCTAGTATAGTCTTGACCATTGATAATTTGATGAATATCCTCTCAGAAGTAGTGTGGGTGATTCGATGATGTGGATTATTTATTAAAGTCGAGTCTCAAAATTATAAAAATGATGATGAAAACCTTTTAAAACCTAAAAGATAGTAGACTTTATTTTCTACTTGACTCTTTTTAATGGATTGCTTATTCACATCAGCTTAAACTTGTTGTCTATTGTATTTTATCGGTTTAACATCGTCAAGGCTAATGATAAATTATTCTCGCATTATCTTAGTCATAATATTTTTCATCGGGCTAGTTGAGCTCACCCTTTCTTTCTTTCACCGTTCTTTTAGTGAAATGAGAACATAGCCGGGACTTAGCTGGGGAACGAGAGTAATGGTCCCGAAGGATAGCATTAGTAGTCCTCACTATTTCGTGAAATAGTGTGATAATAGTTGTAATGAGGACTCCTTTTGAGTTTGTATAATATCTAGTAGACAATATTTGTATTCAAACTCACGCTTTATGTCGATTGTATACATACTACGTTATATTAGTAAGTTGTATTTGAATTTATGTACCAAGATGGGTGACGTATACCTAAAGTATGTACCCAAGATATGTAAGTGGGTGACGATACCTAATTTTGGGGGCGCCAATTGGTATCGTAGCTTAGGATATGATCCCCGCTAAGATATGAGATAAGAACTAGAGGAGAGACGGGAATTCTTCGCTAGTATGATCTACCTAAGTTTATTTGTTATTTAATTGGTCACGAGTATAGGGATAATATTTGATATATTAATTAACCTCTTGTGTTGTGCAAAGTGTTTGGAAATGGCAAATTGAAAATATTCACAATGGAGTGAATGTGACCGCTAGACACCTTTAATCACTAATCGTGTTAATGCAAAGGTCGACGAGGAACAAATTAGAGATATCCACGTAGTGAATGAAGAACTAATTGTTGCACCCGAGCTAGTTGCAGGTAAAAATGAAAGTGAGAAGAAGAAGAGGAAGAAGAGGAACCCGAGGAGAATTGGTTGAAGAAGTTTATGATCAAAACTTAGAATTACAAAATCGTGTTCGTGAGCTAGAAGAACAGGTTGAAGAACAAAAAACGGTCGTGGAACAAAGGGATACAACAATTCAAAATTGGGTTACCCGATATGTGATGCTCGAACAAAATCACGCTTTGGCAAGGTGTAAGATATTAAAGTTGGAATCTGAGAATTTAAAAATCAAAGATCAGCTGAAAGAAGAAACAACTGAACGAAGGAGAATAGGCGATGCATGGGTAAAAGCTGCACAACGCGTTGATAGTGTAGAAAAAGACGTCCGATCCAATAAAGCCAAAATAGATGAAATGGACTTTGCTTTTGGACAAAGAATTGGGAGAACCCAACATCGAATTCGGAATTACCCTGTGAATAGCGGTCAACCCGAATTCGATATGGATCGGAGAATAATGATTCAAATCATGGATCAGGAATGTGAAGAAGCACTTAAGGGTGGAATGTACCCTATAGTAAAGTCAAACTCGGTAATTTAAGCGAGAGCGTTTATTCGAGAAAACCCGAACGAAGTTATTACGGGTAAATTAATTATAAATTATTACTTAAGTCTATACTTTATTCAATACAAGTTCTACCCACTCTTTTATTCTACCTAGTTGTGTTCAATGTTTAAATTTGACTCAAAAAATTAGACTTTGATTTATCTATTGAAACTTCGTTGGGAGAAACCTTCGTTACCTCCATCGCTTATTAATCTTGTTGTTTCAAATAAAAACACTTTCACGATCTTATCTCTTTGAAAATACTTGCCTTTGAGGTAATTTTTGAAAATGATTGATTAACTACTCATTATTCTTTTGTAAGGTTGTTAGCTTTCATATTCCTAACCAAACTCGTTATACTTAATTCAAAGTAACCAAACCCTAAAGTTAATCAATCGTTATATCAAGCCATAAGTAAAGAGCCCCGATCCTTTCGTTGTTGACTTCCTTGTGTGGAATGCACCAAGCGCATTTTTTCAGAGGCGACGCCGTGGATCAAGATGGCAAGTTGATAGGTATCATTGTGAGGTGCTATCTGTGTTAAGGGATAGAAGTCACAGCTGGTATTAATGTGACGACTATCCAAGTCTTCGACGAGAGTAACACGCTTTGAATGATATTTCTATCATTAATAAATTTCTTGGCGTATTCTTGAAGACTTCTAGCCTACCCTAGAAGCGTGAAATCGAATTTTGTATCGAATTCTCAAAGACAAAAACCCATTTCTTAAACCTCAAATATTTCTTCAACTAAAAGGATCATTTACGAGGATTATGATGAAAGTCATAATAAAAGCATTGGACTAATGAAAATCATGGGTATATGAAGTATTAGTAAGTGTTATGATGAGTTATGTTGGTTGGTATGTGAAAACATGAAAGTTTCTTAGAAATCACAAAGAGTTGAAAATCGATTTTGGTGAAAAACGTAATATGAAATTCAATTGACCATATCTCCTATTATATTTTGAATTTTTGAGTGTGGTCAAGTCCTAGAGTTAGATCTATGAGTTACCTAACTAATCCAAGTGGAATTACTGGAAAAGGTGTTGTAGATTTTGTGTGGACTGATTTTAGCAAAGGAGTGCAAAGCTGCAAAAAACCAAAAAAAGTCGCTGCCATGATTTTAGAGGGGCTGTTTGGCCACTTAAATTATGAGAAAAATTCTGGCCTTTTGGGACATGAAGGTATATGGTATAAAGTACCTCCTGTCCAAAAATGAGCTCATTCTCGACTTAAAATGAGCAAGTTATGACTATTTCAATATTTAGGTTTTTCCGATTTAAAACGCTATAACCGGAGTTCTATAACTCCGATGACCATGAAATTTAAACTAGAAGCTCACGTTAACATGTGTAAGGTCCTGCCAAGATTTGGGAATTTTGGAGTTAAACTTGAGGTAGCTAATTTCTTAAGGAATTAATTAGAAATTGATTTTTGAAAATAGTAAATGAATTTTAAAAATTCCGAGAAAAATATATTTTCATTATGGGACTATATTATGCTAAATCCCAGAAAAAAAATATTTTTGGGACTGATTTGGTATTTTTCATGAAAATAGTTTAGTTACGAACATATGAGTTAAATATGTTATGTGAAGTAACAAAAGTTGAAAATAGGATTTTTATGGCTAGAGAATCCTATATAGTAGTATATGCATATTTTTTTTGATGAGGATTTGATAATTGGTGATGATATCTTATGAGTATGGCATTTTGAATGATTAAATGCATTATATGGTAAAGCGTAAACAATTGAGATAAATTGTTTATAAATTTAAGAAGTGATTAAAATATTGTTATAATATTAATGATATTAGATTATGAGATTATTAAGTGATTGATAACATGGGGATATTCTTGAATCCTCGGATAAATTATATTATAAATGTTTAATATTTATCCTTTATCTCATTTGATCGATTCTTTATATCATTATCCTCACGCTTATATTACGTTGAAAGTCATCGTGGGGTACTGTAGAAGTGCATAGATGGACTTGGTATGATTATGACCGTGGATTGTTCTAAGATAATCATAACCGTAATTGAAAACACGATTATCTTCGTCAGTAGTGCATGGATAATTTGTGGGTCGGATACTAATGAATACACGATTATCTTTCGCCGTAGTGCATGGATAATTTGTGGTCGTGATACTAATGAATAACAATTATCTTCGGTCAGAAGTGTATGGATAATTTGTGGTCGTGATACTAATGAATACACGATTATTCGTTGGATAATGGATAATTTGTGGTCGTGATACTAATGAATACACGATTATCTTCGTCAGTAGTGCATGGATAATTTGTGGTCGTGATACTAATGAATACACGATTATCTTCGCCAGAAAGTGCATGGATAATTTGTGGTCGTGATACTAATGAATACACGATTATCTTTCGCCGTAGTGTATGGATAATTTGTGGTCGGATACTAATGAATACACGATTATCTTTGGCCGTAGTGAATGGATAATTTGTGGTCGTGGATACTAATGAATACACGATTATCTTTCGTCGTAGTGCATGGATAATTTGTGGTCGTGATACTAATGAATACACGATTATTTTGGTCAGAAAGTATGGATAATTCGTGGTCGTGATACTAATGAATATCCTCGCCCCAAAGTGTGTGGATGATTCGATGATATGGATTAATTATCGAATGAGTCTCAAAGAATGAAATATTAATTCATGGATGTGGTAAAAGTCATCTTCGTCAGTAGTAGCATCGATAGACTTGGTATGATTATGACCAAGGATTATTTTAAGATAATCACGATCAGTAATTTGAAAAACACTAATATCCTCGCCAAGAAGGTGCATGGATAATTCGTGGTCGTGATACTATTAAGTCGAAGTGGCCTCAAAGATTATTGGTTTTAGCTTGTATATCTTTGGCCCAGAAAGCAAAAAGATGAATTGTTAATGAATATCTTCGGCTGGATTGCAAAGATGAATTTAATGTTTTCAAACGATAAAGGTATTCAAGGTATCCTCACCTCTTTATCATACTCAGTATCGCACTTCTAATTTCGAGGCTAAATTCCATAATGAGGGAGATCATGGAGACCCCAGATTTTATCAATAAAGATTTAAATTTTTTTCAAATAATTTTTAATATTATGGTGTGAATTTGAGATAATATTATAGTTGTGGGTAGTATTTATAAATTTTGCAAAGTATGCAAGTGGTTATATTATATTCGATTGCCTTGGGAATATTCTATTTAGCAGGAATATTCGCATAACTACTCAATCATTGGTGGACCCCACAATGTAATTATTATTTGATCGAGAAAACGACAAAAATATTTTATTGAAATAACTACTGGAAGTTTTACCGTTGATAATCGTTGAACTACTCAGAGTAAAAGTACAAGAAGAATACGTGGGTCAGCATAAGAAGACACACCACAGATTGATTATCGATGCTTATGTGAGAAGTCACTCAATTTTGATTCCATTATTGTCGATTAATAATATGAATTATTATAATGATAATGACGCTTTTGTTTTATTCGTATTATTAACGTAATAAAATGTAAACATCTTTTATATAAAATGTAATACTTTATTAAAGTTATTCTATAAATGTAATATATTATATTTTATTATGCATAATGTCATATATAGTTTTTGATATAAGTGTTTGCATACATAATAAGTGCATAGTGTTTGCATAGTAAAATGTTTTTATATAAATAGAATATATGATATTTTATTTAAAAGATTTTGCTTTTAAATATGGACCGCCGATTAAAGTAAATCAAACTGACCGCTCATGGATTAATTACTATGCATTCTATTTTCCTATAAATAAGCTCATTCCTTCATTATTTTCTTATTTAATTCACCGAAACTCTAGAGAGAGAAATTAGAGAGAGAAGTTTATAGAGAGAAAATCTATAGAGAAAGAAGAAGAGTATTCGTACTTCACTACTTTGATATCCAAAGGTCTTTTTACTTCTAAGTAGGGATATTATTTGTTGTACATTCGTAAGGGGTGTTATTCTTTCTTATTCATGAAGAGAACTTCGTTATTCCATTCATTATTATTCTCATTTGAATAACTCGTAAAAGTGGCATACCCTATACATAACTCAGATACGCCAGATACCCTATACTTGGTGAAATCCTTATATTATTCCATTCTTATTTATTATTGAATAACTCAGATACGCTTGAATCCCCTATACTTGGTGATCTTCTTCGTTATTCCATTCTTTATTATTCGTTGAATATCCCTCGCGTGTTTTTACACGGACCGGTTCCATTGTTTATTATTCGCATTTATTATTCCGTTGAATATCCTCGTCGTGTGTTTTACACCGGACCGGTTCCATTGTTTATTATTATCAAAGATTTATTATTCTGTTGATCATCCCGCTTGCGTGAATTTCACCGACCGGTTCCGTTATTATTATTCTCGTTGAATAACTCGCCTATGCAAGCACCGCATGCATGGTGATTTCTTTTGTTATTCCATTCTTTATTATACCCAATTGGTTAAAACTTTGACTTCTATACTCCATGAAATTAGTAGAATATTCTCGATATTTCGTTTCATCCAAAGATCTTTTCATGGAAATATTCTTCCGATCATTCTTGAATTTTACTCTACAAAACAAAAGATTTGTTGACAATTTGACGTTATTAATTTCGGATAAAATAATTCTTGAACTTGTTTTATTGAATTATTATGTCATTGTCATCATCCTCATGTTATATTATGTTATCTTCGCTTACGTGCATAGATGAACTTAGTATGATTATGATCAGGATCATTCTAAGATAATCACGGCTTGTTATAAATGATGTGATAAAAGTCCTCAAAGGGGTTCAGAATGCAATGTTGATGGATAGTTTTTGGTATGATTATGACTGTGGGTGATCTAAGATAGTCATGACCATTGATAATTTGATGAAAATCCTCGACCGTGGTATGTGGATGATTAGATATTGTGGTTTATTCATTAAATCGAGTCTTAGTGATAAAAATTGATGAAAACCTTTTAAAACCTAAAAGATAGTAGATTTTATTTTCTACTGACTCTTTTTAATGGATCGTATATTCACCGCAGCTTAAACCTGGTTGTCTATTGTATTTTATCGCTTAACATCGTTGAAGGCTAATGATAATTTATTCTCGCATTATCTTAGTCATAATATTTCATCGGGCTAGTTGAGCTCACCTTTTTTCTTTCACCGTTTTCTTCGTGAAATGAGAACATAGCCGGGATTTAGCCTGGGGAACGAGTAATGGTCCGCAGGATAAGATTAGTAGTCCTCACTATTTCGTGAAATAGTGTGATAATAGTTGTAATGAGGACTCCTTTTGAGTTTGTATAATATCTAGTAGACAATATTTGTATTCAAACTCACGCTTTATGTCGATTATTATACCTACGCTTATTATATTAGTAAGTTGTATTTGAATTTATGTACCATGTAAGTGGCGCACCCAAGATGGGTGACGATACCTAATTTTGAGTACTATTGGAGATCGGAATTAATTTAATACTTTGTCATAAATAATTAAGTTAATTTTAAGAAATTAAGTAAATGGAGTAACTTTATATATATATATATAACACTCGTGTCATAATGTAATATGCAATTATTTTAGATCATTCTACTAGACTTTAATTTTTCGGAGGAAGAAGATATATGGAGAAGCTGAGATTATATATAGTGACTGACTTTTGAAAAATACTACTCCACCAAGGATACCATAATTAGTATAATTAATTGGTAACTAGGGCTGTGAAAAGTATTCATTTATTATTTAATTATATTGTGGTGGAAGCATGCATGCACTAATACAATATCTTGTGTATATATATGTCACTGCCCTAAGAAGATTGAAAAGCATCACACAATATTGAATGTTAGCTAGTGAGTTAGGTACGTATATATATACCTCTATAAATTTTAAACATTAATTATCGTGTGACTAATTAATTAAGGTATGCTTAGAGTTTACTGAGTATTAATTTCTCTAGTGGATTACAACTGATCAGATCAATTAAGAAAACATCCGCATATATAGGAGATTACTTAATTCACATAAAAATAAGAGGCAGGCATGCATGACAATTGGCAACACAGAAAAGCCGATCCACAACGTACTGCATGGATTACTTGATCAGAGAGAATATAATTAATTATATTAATTGGAAGAAAAAAAATATATGCCTAGACAAGGTTAACTGTAAACAGCTCATGGTTTTGTTATATTAGCAACAAATTAAAGAACTAACCGGTGGATCACTTATTCTTTTATTATCATATACATTAATTTGCTTATTAATTTCTTAGATTATATTGAATCCAATAGGGGATCGAAGGTTGTTAATTGTTTAGTTTAATTTTTCACATAAATTGTTTTCCAGATCAACATGTGCTTAACAATCGTTCATGGAATTAATCATCAAAACAACATAATTCGATATATAATTAAGTATGGCCTCTAATTCTCCAATTCGATCTAGCATTCCTGGCTTAATTATTGTAATTTTAATTGCAAGTTTCTAACCATAATTAGCCATAAGAGCGTTAATATATAGTGAATGATCAAGTACAATAATCCCCTAAAGTTCACAAGTGTACTCTATAATTTGGAAGTGGTTAGCATGAAGTTAACTTTGATCAATACAGTATCGACACGCAGGCGGGAGGTGATCTCTCTCTACGTATCAACACTGTATTGGTCAATTAATTAATTTATCATGAAGTTAATTTCATTGTAACCGGATCTCCATAAATTTATGCCGTTCGAGTCTCATCAGCTGCAAAATATAATTTTTCTAGCAAGAGAGTAGATCGACAAACTAGATGTGCAAGAGTGAGAAAGAGATTATAGATCGAGTAAATCAAAATGACGTACTTACAGCAGGGTTTGCTAACAATGTAGGAGAAAGGATTTGACAAGTTTGTACCCTTATTCAACTGCATGAATCTTCTAAGAAGCAACAATATTCTATGTCTTAATTTTTTATTATTTATTTAAATAATAACATATAATAAATAAGATCATGTCTATGGTCTAAGAAAAGAGAGAGAGAGATTGTAGAATATTAGGTAGTTTAGATATTAATATATATTGACTATGGCTCCTCCATAAGAACAGGTTTGAAAATAGATTGTATTAATTTGCTTAAATTGATTCCAAAGAGTGCTTGTACTCACACGTTTTGGAGTACTAGTAAATGCATGCTTCACGATTTGCTTGGAGGAAATTTCCTGCATATATATTTTGAGCAAATAAAATCTTTCTTACGTATGTAACCAATATTATGCAAGATTGTGGTGGCCCAACCATGCATGGTATATACGGTAGAGCTCAGTTAATATGAAGTTAATTTTGGTCAATTGATCAATACAATATCGACATGTAAATCGGAAAGTGATCTCTCTGCGTGTCGATCAGCACTGTACAGATCAATTAACTAGTTAACCATGAAATTAACTTCATAATATACGTATATGGTGTTTTTTCTCTCTCTAAATATTAGGTTAGTTGTCACTTCTCACCCTTTATTGGTTAATTGATTGATCTCTATTTCTTCCTCATCGTGAAGCTTTCATTTCCTTATTGCGAAACTTTTTTAGTTTTCTCCCTCCTTATTGTGCTTATAAATTTTACTCCCTCCATTCCTTAATATAAATCGTTTTAGAGTTGTGCACAAATATTAAAGAAATGATTGTATAACATTAAATATAATAGTAGTATCAATTGTTTATATTGCATTTGTATTGAAAAAATAGAGTGTTATTTATTAAAAAAATAGTGAGGGAATCAAAGTTATATTTATTATTTGGGGTAATATTGAAAATTAAGCAATTAATACTTGCTTAAAATTATCAAACGTTTTATATTAAGGAACAAAATAATTCTTTAAAACGATTTATATTAAAAAGAGCGTAGGAGAATACTTATTGATATTGATACTGCGGGGGTGCTAAAAAAGGTAGGCAAGTAAGGCAACAATATTTATTTATCTAATTAATAGACATATATATTATATATATCAGCTCTTAAATAACAAACTTTTATTATAAAATACAAACAAAGAGATTTATAACACCAAACAATCATGTACAAATAACAAACTCTTAAATTACATCGTGTTTCAAAATATAAATTATTTTATTATAAAATACAAATAAAGAGATTTTATACTTGCATTAATTTGATTTCTCCACTTTCCATATTTGTTATAGTACTTTCACCAAATTTATGTTCCATCTAAATGTATTTCGTGACCTATTCCTCCCGTTTGTGCCAAAATTGGCCTTTTTATGGTCTTATTTATAATAACAACAACAATAATAATAATTCTACAGTAATTAAATGACATAGAAAAAATAATTATTAGGATCATAGAAAATGAAAAAACAATTATTGGGGTCATAGAAAATGAAGACATAATTATTGGGGTCATGGAAAAGTGAAAAGGTAATTATTAGGGTCATAGAAAAGTGAAAAATACTTCAATTAATAAGTAATTAAAATAATAATTTAAATAAAAAATTTATTAATAAGCGTGTCAAAACTAATTAGAACGTTTATTTTGAAACGAATTAAGTAATATATAGTAGCAAGTAGTACTAAATAAATTGTGATCAAAAAACCTCCACATATGCTTGCTTGATCATTAAGGCTATTATATACTATAATAATACTACATACTTTAATTGTTTTTCCTCCTCTCCAACCTTTGAAAAATCTTCAATATATATATATATATATATATATATATATATATATATATGTGTGTGTGTGTGTGTGTGTGTGTGTGTGTGTGTGTGTGTGTTTTATTTAATTATGCATGTTATTGATCTTAGATTAACATGCAAATATTGCATGCATTATAATCCAGCTCGTAGCCAACCTTGCAAACACTCATAAACCATAGCTTTTCATTGGGACTAATAAAATGGTTACAATATAATTATTCAAATGTGTTGTTTTAATTAATGGTGAATCAAGACCTCGAAAATTGTACTTGCTTGCTTTGACTAAACCTTTTTAAAATGAAAAGAACAGTATATTATTATTATTATTATTATTATTAAATCTGAGTAAATATTGGAGCAATGATCAAAGATAAAGTATTTCCTAATTTGAGAGCAAGTTGTTTCATTAATTTCCTCTAATTATTTGGGAGTAAAACTATAAAATTAAATGAACAAATAGTTCGAATTCGATTGACTAAAAGTTCGATTTGAGTTCGACTGAAAATATAAATGATTTAAATATGAGCAAATTTTAAAGTTCGATAAATTACTCGAACCTCCTCAAATTATAATTTTCTATTGATACTAGGATCATATTCGTCGAAAAGTTTAAATTATTCGAGTTCGATTTGATATCGTGCTCGACTTGGTAGTTAAACGAGCCTCAATCAAACTTTATTTTATACTCGATAAATTTATAAATCAAATATAAGCAACTCAATACTTAATTCGACACAGTTCATTTACAGCCTTATTTGGGAGTATAATTATTAGAGAAGTTTAGAAAATACTTCATCAGTCGATCCGGAGAAGAAAAAAACATGTACTTTCTCTTTATAATTTTTATCAAAAAGGGTAATACTTATTTTTGTTGTATAGTTGTAATTGACGTTTCTGTTTATAGTTGTTTATTATTTAGAAATTTAAAAATATATGACATAAATTGATAATAAAAAAATGTATAATACTTGATTGTGTAGTACAAAAAATGATACAAACAAACATAATACTCCGGTTGGAATTTAGTGGACCAAAATATTGTTAAACAACAATCTTCTTATCGCGATAAAAGGTGTTCAGCATATATATATGCATATTGTGGTCATCATCGATATATGTAGGCCCACAAATATGCATGTATATACGTGATCATTATGTGAGACACTATTATGCGATAGTAGTATTATTTTTGTCAAAACTAGTTTTTTCATGCTGGGGTAAAAAATGGTATAAAAAAAAGGCAAAATGGCTTAACAAGTTTGATATTTCAAGCTTTTAAGCCTGTTTTTTTAGACTTTCAGGATGTGGCCTATTAAGGCCTATGCCATCTTCAAACCGGGCTAATTCAAGCCTTATTTAAGCCCAAGATAGACCAATCTTTTGAAAAATGGAGAGGGGGTTATTTTGTGCCCCTTGGTTAGACCACGCCAAGCCCATGTCCAAACAAATTGGACTTTTTCAGGCTTTCTCCTGTCAATAAAATCTAAATTTTTGGTTTTTTTGTGCACCCCCAGGCAACACATAGACTTGACTAAATTACTGACTGACCCATTAACCTGTCAATGGTGTAATCATTAATTAATTTAATGGGGGTAATTTAAAAAATTAAAAGTTTGGTATAATCATTAAAACATGCCAACTATAGTGATTAATTCATTAGGTTTGTCTATAAAAAATTAACGTCCATTTATTTTTTTAACGAAATGACCAATTTCAAAATAATAATTAGTTTAGTGGGCTAATTTGAAAAATTAATAGTTCATTGATGTAATAAGTGTTTTATACATTTTTCAAAATGTCTAAAAATCCATATAAAGAAAACCCAAAATGCCTAAAGTCAATGTAGAGCGAGTCGAGTTTGGAAGATGTATATCGCGTAGATTAGTATTGCAAATAAAACTGTAAAATGAGTAAATAGTTCGGGCTCGATTCGTATCTGTTCGACAAAAAGTTCATTTCGAGCTCGACTTGAAATATAAACGAGTCAAATATGAGCAAATTTTAAAGTTCGATAATTTACTCAAACCTCTTCAAATTATAATTTTCTATTGATACTCGAATCATATTCGTTCGAAAAATTCAAAATTGCTTTGGGCCGATCGAGGCATCGCAGGCCGACTATGTAGCTAAACAAACTTCAATTAAACCTTATTTTATACTCATAAATTTTGTGAATCAAATCTAAGTAAGTCAATACTCAATTCGACTCGGTTCATTTACACCTTTAATTATAAATAAAAAAAGTGTCATAAAATAAAAAATACTTGCATGTTTTGGGGGAGAGGGGAGAGGGGAGAGGGGGGAGGGGGGGGTTCGTACAATTTCTCAAACATATTGGGTCTGTTACCAAAACTTACCAAACAGAAAATCAAGCCAGAACACGCTCACCATGTTCTTAAACTATAAGATCGCGTGTTATTAACAGAGCACGCACAGTCGAAGGCGACACCTGTCGAAGCCACTACGATGGCTTCTACTCTCTCACCTCCACCGGAGGTGTCAACGGAGCTTCACGTAGTCAACCGACAGAAACTCATCAAGTCTCTTCAAGAACACCTCTCTCTCTCCTCGCTTCCTCTCCATGGCTTCGTCTTTCTTCAGGTAAAATAGACTTTTTTTTTCTATTTGTTCAGTTTCAAATTCAGTTCATTTTCCGATTTTCTCTTCTTAATTCTCAAATTATCAATACCAATCATTCATTAGGGCGGTGAAGAACAAACTCGCTACTGCACTGATCATACCGAACTCTTCAGGTAGCTTCAAAACCCTCTTATGTGAGTTTAGTCACGTGATTTGATTCATTGATGCTTAATAAGTACCCCATATTCCTAAGTATTACAGTTATATTATAAACCCCCATCATTATCACTGCTCCTTTACACATTTGCGTGTAAAATCACCAATGATATGATTGCTAGTGTTGTATATAGGTATGAAAAAGATAATTCATGTATGTTAAATTGAGGATATTGATATTTTTCTTTTAAAAAATTTAGTTGTAATTTGGTTCTTACAGAATTTTGTTTTGCATCCTATGCATTTTTTGGTTAGCATGTTTACTGACAAATTTTCTTAGATCTGACTGAGGAGGTTTTTTGTGGTGTCTTTATTTGAAAACTTTTGTCATTGTGTTTGTAGGCTATGTTTGTTCACAGGGACAATCCGGTGATTCAGTAATAATCCGTTAATGATTTCTTACTTTTTCATGCCAAATTCTTAGTCCAGAATATAATATTATTTTCCAAAAGGGTACAATTCAATACGGCTTGGTTTGTCTCCTCTATTATTATTTAGCTTCCCATTAATCCGTGAGTCTATAATCCTAAAACAAAATCGCTGTAAACAAACATAGCCTTAATTACTGTTAAGTGGGGACACATCCTAATTGCTCATGATGGTAGAGTGGACAAAAAGAATGTGTTATTCATCCCTTGAAATTTAAAGCATTTCTTTGGTAATTTTTTTATAGACTAGACCCTCTAGAACTTTTCTCTGCTTGAATTTTTTAACAACTACTGCTTGTTATTTACAAAAGTTGTTAATCTATCAACATTATAAGCAAATGGTATTGTTCCAAATCACTTGCAAATAATTATTAGGTTGAAAAGGTGGCATTCTTCATGTATTAGCTGCATATTTAGTAAGACAATGGTCTGTAGCAGTTCTTGGTTGACATTGAAATAGCTCGTTAAAGAGATTATTGAATTAGTTACTAATGGTGACCTATTTATTCTTAGACAGGAGAGCTATTTTGCATATTTATTTGGAGTGCAGGAGCCCGGGTTCTATGGAGCTATTGTAAGTTTCTTTTCATAATTCTTTTGAAATTATCAATGATATCTTTCTTGTAGTTTGGCTTACTTGATCATATCTCATGACATTTTGATTCATATCTAAGATTATCAATTTCATACTAAATTCCACATACAATTTCCATACTAATGTCCAACACTCATTATAAGTTTCATGAGAATCAATTTTATACGGACTGCTTGTAAACTAGTATTTTACACCATGCAATAGGAATCAAACAACTTTGTATTTTAGAGAAAATCAAGGAGGTTTGATTATTTTAACAAATTATGGTAAATTCTATTTAATTATTTTATCACAATTAAAACTCCTTGATTTTCTCTCAAAATGTAGAGTTATTGGATATGTAAAAACACTAGTTTGCGTCCTTATAGAATTTATTCTCAACTTTCATACTAGATATTTAATACTTATAGTTTCATACTAAATGTCCCATACTTATTAGTTATTACAAGTTTCATAATTTTTCATTCTAATGTCCCTTACTTGTTATGAGTTTCAAAACATGGTCTGATTACATATTTGCATGTTAGTTTCATTCTAAATGCTCTTACTCCCATGTGGTAGTTTGAATGCATTGTTAATTTGTTATGAGACTGACTTTCATTAATTGATAATACAAATTGCTTCTGGATTTCAACTTGCTGGCTCTTGAAAATAAATTTTGTTAAATACCCAAGGCTATGTTTTGAAAAATTCATCTTTTGATTTAAAATTGTTGCTCACTCAAATTTTACACCATTAAATTTCGTTATTTTTTTACTGGAATAGGTTGAGTGGGACCATTAATCCTCATAACCGTTCTTAAATTCTTTAACCAACAGCGTACTTCAATTTATTTTGATTGGGCTGGTATCTGCAACTGCTAACCAAACAAAGTCTAGTTTTCTTGTTCCAATGCTTAAATACTGATTCACAATGCTTTGTTGTAGATTGTTTTAAATATTTGAATTGTGAAATTAATCTGAAATGTCTTCTTTCTTTTACCCCCCTTTCTTATGCGCATGTAGGATATAGTAACTGGGAAATCGATGCTGTTTGCTCCCAGGTTACCTGCTGAGTATGCTGTTTGGTTGGGAGAAATAAAGCCTTTATCCTACTATAAGGTGATTCCCTCAGGCAGTTAATGATTATGAACTTATTGTGGCTGTGGATATTTATCTAAAAAAATAATGGCTTTGCGTTACCTTGGTTGATTCTTACACTAGTCTTTGGCAGGAACGGTACATGGTTGACTCGGTCTTCTATACTGATGAAGTTGTAACAGTTCTGCATAATCAATACCAGGGTGTAGGAAAACCCTTATTGTTTTTCTTTTACATGGACTCAACACTGATAGTAACAATTTTTCGAAGCCCGCACAGTTTGTGGTACTTGCATCTCTCACTTCCCTTACTCAATATCATATGTTTAAATACCATCATATCTTTATTTAATTGGTGTTTCGTTGAGATATCTCTGTTCCTTGTGGACTAAAATATGCATTGGAATATTTTCAGACTTCATTCTAAAATATCTTTCAGGCTGATTGGTGTATGCATTTCAAGTCTTTTAGTACTAAATATTAGGCTTTGGGATATATGATGAGGAATGCCACCTAGATTTAGTTAGTTATTTATTTATTTTTAGCTTTTCAATTGTGACAGAAATTGATGTAGTTAGTTTTTTTTTATTAAATAATTGAGAATTAGGGATTTTAATATTTAGTTAGGGCATTTTAGTCATTTTTTGTACTTTTACTATTACCTATATGAGAAATCCCTAATCCATAATGTAATAAAAAAATAAATACTTAATGGACTTAGAAATCCAAGTTCTTGAGGATTTTGTTTCTCATTAAATGGTGATGTAATCACTACAAGTAGAACTACTCGAAATTGAGTAATTCAATCACCCATTGGGTTGGAGCAATTTGATGTGAAACCTTAGGTTCATCTTTAGTGTGAAGCTTGAGAGATCCTAGTGTTTTAAGTGCGAAGCCCAGGAGCGGTGGTTACTTTTTTGGTCAGTATTCTCTAGCTCAATCTCGTCCTACATGAGGTATCAGAGCTCAAAGTTTCTCCTTTGTCCTTAAGTGGGAGTCTACTGGGAAATCATGGGGAGGAAAGGGGGGAACATGCTGAAACCATAGTTTATCAGAAGTAACTTTACATCGAAAAACTCATTGTTTGTTGCAGCATTGAATATTGCCATAACTGAATTTTCAGTTGGCAACATCAATTAGCTATTCCACTGGTACTTGGTACTCTGTTGCCAATGTGTGATAGTTTATGTTATAACTTATTAGGATTGAGAAGTTTAAATTGGATGTAAGCTATAAAATACTGTATGGCACTTCCACAGTTAATGATGCATTAGTATTCAAGATACATTTTTTGTGTGGGTAAGTAAAGTAATACTACTTGCTACTATTTTCATTTTCCATTGCTGTAGTAGTACTTAGTACTCTAATGCCAATATGTGATAGTAAATGTTCCATTTATTTAGGGGATTGAGAAGTTTGAAACGGATCTTAATACCTTGCATCCTATTTTGACTGAATGCCGTGTGTTGAAGTCGGACCTGGAGCTTGCTGTCATCCAATATGCCAATGATATAAGCTCTGAAGCTCATGTTGAGGTAATCCTTTTACGGCTGTTCAATGAGGAATTATTCTTTTACTGTCATCAATTGCTCCAAGAAAATTGTATTTTTTGTAGTTCTTAAGTTTCCCTTGACCATACCTCCTTAGAAATGCAGGTTGGGTTCCTGATTGTTAGAAGCTTATATATCATATATGTTGATTTATCTGCTTGCTGCATCTTATTCTTAGAAATTCCATGAGACCACTTATTCAGGGAGTCTATTTGGGTTCTGAACTGATAACTTTGATGCTCAACAATAAATCCTTTTATACTTTTATCAAAACTAGTTTTAGGTAGGCCGAAAATGAATCCATAAGTAAGCATAAAATTTGAAAGACAAGGAGAATATAAGAAGATAAAACAAATAAAAAATAAGAAAAGAATAGATAAATAAAATAATAGAAAGAGATGGAAATGAAACAAAAGCTCAACATGTAGAAACATACATATTTATAGAAAGTTAAAAATAAAAGTGAAAAGGAAAAAATGGAAAAGGAAAAGGAAAAGGTAAGGTGTTTTTTTAGTTCCTCTTATATCGCAAATAGGATCGAAAGCAAAAAGCTGGGTATAACCGGAATCGAACCGAAATAATTTAATTGTTTTTTGATAATTTGGTTATTTTTAACAATTCGGTTATATCTGAAATTTATTACGGTTAGTTAATACGGGTTTTAATTTTGAGTTACTCGGTCTAACCGAATAATCGAATAAAGCCTTAAACTTAAAATATGAACTCTTTACACTCTGTTTCTGAGTTTAGAACAGAAAAGAAAAAAAATAAAAAACTTGAAGTTTTCCTTTGTGTTGTTTCTGAGTTTTTAATAGAAAAGAATAGAAAATTTAAAAATTTTCTTTTCTTGCGTTTTTGAGTTCTAATGAAAAGAAAAGAAAAATATCACTTTTACAAATTTACCCATATATTAATATAATCATTGAACCATGAATAAAAATATGCAAGATAAATTTAATCAAAGAAAAAATTCCATAATCAAATACAAATATCCAAATAAATTTTAAACAAAAATTACTTCTACAAAGTCATTGTCATACCATACCCAAAAGTCATCAAACATAATCTGTATTATTAATACTAACGGAGATTATTCATCAAATTCTTCAAGAAATTCAATCTCCTCTCTAATGGTAACCCAATCAACTCACATAACTAGAGGCTCTTGGAAATATGAATAACCCATAAAATTGTTAGATATTTATTCAACCAGATAACACAATATACATATATAGACAAATATATGTGTGAGTTGAAGAGAGATTGCTAAGACCAAATTGGGGACTATATTTAGGCATGAGTTTTACCGAAATAGGAGACAGATCTGGCCGGAAAGTTACCGAAGAGGGGGAGATTGGGATGTCGGAGCGCCAACAAAAAAAATCTGGAGATGAATTTGTTCAGTTACACTGTTGCAGGGAGCTTGGGCTTGAACCGAAGAAGAGAACTTGTTCGCGACAAGTTATTCGCGCCTATACTTTTCTCTTTATCAGATTAGGTTTAGTAGATAAAAATAAAGTGAAGACATGAGTTGTAATTTAAAATTTATTATATTAAAAGTTGAGGATAATATGAGAATTATAAAAATATTACTTATTCCAATTTCTTTTCCGTCCAAATCAGGTCAATTTTGGATGGAAAACTTTGGCAGTGGCCAAGTTTTCTATTCATTTTTTTTCTTTTCCGTTTATTAAAAAACTCATAAACATAAGAATTGGAAAGAAAACTTAAATTTTCCGTCCATTTTTTTTCTTTTCTGATAATTTTAAAACTCAGAAACAGAGCGTTAGTCTTTACTAGTTATCTCAATTCATTTCTCAGCCCTCTAGCCCAAAATTCAGATCTCGAACTTTCAAGCTCTCATCGCTCTCATTGTTGGTCGATAGTCATCAGTCATCCTTTGTCAAAAGCCCAAGCCCATCTCAATCTCGATCTCTCATCTCTCATCTCTGATATGACATGTCTCATCCTCGAGATCTCGATCTCTCATCTCCATTTCGCCCTAAACCCCTAACCCAAAAGCCAAAACCCCCCAGTCCCCAAATGTGGATCAATCTCCTTTAGGTATTCTCTCTCTCTCTCTCTTCATCTCTGGTTTTCCTCGTTCATTCGCTATCTTCTTGGTCCCCAAATAAAGAGATGAAGAGAGAGAGAAAACATCCTCTGATTTTCCTCTCGTTCATTCTCTCTCTCTCTTCATCTCTTCATTTCTTCGCATCTAATCAATTTGAATGCCTACATGAAATGCGGATCTCCTTTTTTTTTTTTCTTTTCTGTTTCAACATGAGATCGTGATTCGATTTTTGATTATTTTATCCTTTTTAGCAATGAAATAAATTAAAAAAACTAAACAACTTCTAATTCATGGGCTTCCAAAGCCTTTTATATTGTTCTAACCAACTTTCACGGGCTCGTCCTACATCAGTGCTTCTCTGCTAGAAAAAAACTCGACTCAGTCGAGTTATGAACATCAACAAAAGAACAATCATGTCGGATCACCAAGGAAGTTTTTGCAATTTTCAAATTTGGCATGTCGAGAGCACCAATAAATGTGAATTTGGCATTGCCTTTGATAATCGAATAGATATTAACACGAGTATCATGTTGCGCATAAAGATCCCATAGCCATTTACGCCCTAAGATAATGTGACAAACCTTAAAGGGTAGAACATCATACATAGCAGTATTCTTAAGCTTGCCAATGGAAAATGTAACCATACACCTCTGACCCACAACTTTGTATTGGTAATCCATGAAATACATCCGGCTCCGGGTGAGGCTCAACTTTTAACCCAAATTTCTTAACTACTTCCTCAGAGATAACATCGCAGACAAACTCCAAAGATCAATCACAAGAGAGCACACATGTCTCGCACATATGACTCTTGTATGAAAAATTTACCCACGATGGATATTAGGATAATCCTTATGTTGTTGGGCAAAAAGTAAAGGTCGAAAAATACCTAAACATCATTCCAAATGAGCAACAACTTCTAAATCTTGCTCATCGGGTCATATTCATCGTCTATCGGTTTGCAAACCTTATCGTTTAAGTCAGCTTTTCCGCACGCTTTGTCAACAATAGCAAGTTGCCTAGAGGGAGAAGAGGCAACATTCATCTTCGGGGAAGGACACTCAAAAAAGACATGTGACCAAAAACACACGACAGTTATAGCACCTGAGACGTATGGTTGTTTGCTAGCATTAGAAGAACCTGGGGTACGATTAGGCCTCGCTAGTAGTCAAGGGCTTGTTGACGACGATCTTTCCATCGACCTATTTAAAACAGGCTCCACAAAAGTACGCCTCCCGAGTTTGGACTTGTATTGGAGGCCTAACAGAATTCCTTTTCAAATTATCCTCTACTTGGGTGGCAACTTGAACAACATCATCCAAGAGCAAGAGTTTACCTGTAGCTACACCACCGCAATCTCCAGATTCAATCCTCGACGGTACATGGAGATTAAAACTTCTTCAACCCAAGGAAATTCGCGTGTAACCAAATCAGAGAACATCAAGTATACTCGGCTATGATTTACTTCCTTGTACCAACTTCGTTAATCGCAAATATGCTTCGCCGCTTATAATCAAGGTACAAAACGCCGTATCAATGCAACTTTCATATCTTCCCATCTTCTCGCAGTCGTATACAAATTTCGCTGATGTTGATCCCACCAAATACGAAGTTGTTCTTTTTCAACTTCGCTTCAAAGAAAAGAAAATTTTCTTTCATCGATAATTCATACCAACGAAAAAAACTCTCCAAACTATGAATCCAATCAAGAATGTTTCGGGACCATTATCGCCATTCAAATCTCCAACATCTAATTTTGCTCCTCTATCCAACGTGATTCATCCTAGGATCTTGGATTACGAGGATTAACTCGTGGATTAGGGTGTTGTAACATATAAGTATCAAGTTTTGCGTTGATTTCTCCGCATTTACCATGGTTCTTGTAAAAAAAAAATATAGCCTTTTTTTTCCTAAGGACTAGGTGCAAAAATTTCAAGAAAACAGTGGTCTCGAATCAGATATAATAAAACTTCAGGGGCTAAACGTATAACAAATGAAAGTATAGGGGTTGATTTGTAAAATTTTAGGGGTATTTTAAAATTTAAGAAAACTTGGGGGACTAAACTAGAAAAATATAAAACTTTAGGGTACTTAACTGTAATTTACCATGAGATATTTTTTCCCCATCTCTTTATATTCTTCACGGGTCTTGTTTCTTTTGTTTCACTTTTTATTTTCTACTTCAAGGAAGAGCAAGAGAAGAAGCTTGAGGAGGCTAAGGGCTTAAAATTTTCTCGACAAAAAATGAGGATGGTGGTGGCGAGGACACAATGGCCCGGTGATGATGATGGCGGTTCTTTCTACTTCTTCTCTTTCTCTCCTACCTTTCTCTTCTTACCTTTCTTTTTTTGTTGGTCTGTTTTGAAATGTAAAAGGTGGGCAGCAATTAAGGGTTCCTTGATTTGGATGGGGCTGAAATTTGGGGATTATGAAGGTTAACGATGGTAGTACGTTGTAGACGATGATGTGATGTTACATTTTGGGTTTGGGAGATGGTTTAGGTTTTGGATAAGGCTTCGTTTGGATGGCAACTTTTTTTAATGACGACGATGATGATACAATGATTTTAGGGTAGAGGTATGGGCGACAAAAAGTGGTTTTGGGGATGGGCTCAGATACCAAAAAAATGATGGGGACGGGGTTTTTGGGATAAAAGATAATTATCACACAGATAATCTCATACAAAACTCAATCAATTCTAATAATTCAATGTATCAACTTGGACTCTAATAAGATAACTACAAATTAAATAAGATAACTACAAATTAAGAAACTAAACAACTTCAAATTCATGGGCTTCCAAAGCCTCTTCTTATATTACTTTAACTAACTTTCACGGGCTCGTTCTACATCATTGTGCCCCTTGGAGGGGGCAGTTGGCGGTGCAAACAAAAACTTCAAATTTTTATTATTCAATGGCCAATTCTTTTTCTAAAAAAAGTGCATCAAGGGGTTTGATATTCCTTACTAATCCTTCAGAACATTAACTTTAATAAAAATAGGCATAAATTATTATTCTAGACTCTTCTTAGTTACTTGTGTTTGTATCAACTTGTAGCATTACATAACTATACAAGCAACATTCATGTAGGGTTATCAAGTCGTCGCTTAATTGACAACTAATCGCCAACTAGTTGTCCGGTCGGTGCTTGTTGTCCTAGTCGAGAGCTCGACTAAGTTGCACGATTTGAAAAATTGGTCGTCGCCTAGTCGTGAAAAATTTGACGATTTGCTCGATTTTGATTTGGTGGCTAATTAACTGACTAGGTAATAAACTGGAAAAAGGGCACGGTCTGGAAAAGGAAAAAAAAAAGAAAAGGAAAAGAAAGGAAAAGAAGGGAAGAGATCTTAGTTGTTCTGGAGGAGAGTCGATCGTCGGTGCTATCTTGTTAGATTGTTGCTTTGTAGTTTGTGTTTACATTACTCTCTCTCGATCTTGTCCATACTCCATGTCCATCTTACCCTTGCTCTGTTTGCCTAAGAAAATAAAAGGGAATATGAGATTTATCTTGGTCAAATTCAGTTTAGTACCCTATACTTTTCTTAAACTTTAGATCTAGTTCCTTAAGTTGCAAACTTTTCATTAAAGTCCCTGTTTTTCTTTCGTAATCACCTCTAAGTTTTCTGATTTTACATTTTAACCTAATCCCCATATTTTTAGTAGTAGCCCTGCTCATTTGTTTAGTTTTCAATTAGGTCCATATAAATGTGTATTATTTGTAAATGAGATATAAATGTGAAATGTGAACATATTTTTGTTTTTAAGGGTATTTAAGAGTATTCTTATGAAATAGTAATATATTTGTAATTTTTGAGAAATTCTTTTATATTTAATGTAATTGAATAAAATATATTATATATGTATAAAATATACATATAAAATGACTTGTCGACTTATGAGCGACTAGTCGATTAAGCTCCTGACTACCGACTCGACTCAACTTAACGACTTGACAACTATGCATTCATGTGTATTCAAACATTTACGAGTTTTCTTTTCTGTGCCAATTTTGGGGTTATCACATTGCCTTCTCACCTTTGTGGAAAGACTGTGAGTTGCTTCTTGTTCTATGTTTTCTTGGTGAACAAGTAATTCTTGGTTGATGAAGAGGATGTAAACCTAACATCAACTAATAAAAACTTAACCTACTTTGCTAGATCTTGTAGATTCGCCCCTCTACTTTTTATTTTGTTTTATTTATGGTATAGTTATGCTTTAGGCTAACATAAAAAATGGAGCACAGCCTTTCTTTTGAATTTGAGAATAATTATGTGCTTTTTATTTCGTGACCTGTAGTGAACAATTTAATATTTCTATCCATTATCTTTTGGATAGGTGATGAGAAAAATATCGGTTGGCATGAAGGAGTATCAGCTGGAAAGCATATTTCTTCACCACACCTACATGTATGGCGGCTGTAGGCATTGTTCATACACTTGTATTTGTGCTACTGGTGAAAACAGGTAAAATAATTTTGTTTCATCTTTTTATTACCCCAAGTTAGAAGTGATTTAATCTCATATTTTGTAGCCGTCCATGTGCACATCTATCTTGTGTTTGTAATTGGGGACTTTTAAGTTTTAAGTTTCATTTGATTAGCTAATACTGGGTGTCAATGAGTCAAATACTTTAACTAGGCATGAAGAAGCTTTTTGAGGACTACAACAAGGTGTTGAAAGCCAATAGATGACTGACCTGAGTAAAGCAAATATGCTTTCCCAGCTACTTAAGATTTTAATTATGGTCTAGAGAAGATAAGTCTTTATGGTATATTACTTGAATCTATGCCTGATTTCCTCTCCTTGAATTAAAACACTAATAGTTTTCATGCTTCATTCAACAGTTCTGTTCTCCACTATGGTCATGCCGCGGCTCCAAATGACAGGGTACAGTAGGACCTTAAACACATTTCTTTCTACATTGGTACATTTTTAGTTGGTTCATGTATTTGGAAACTTTTTTTGGACTCAAATTATGGTGTTAATAATTTATTTCCATATTCTTTATGCTTGAATGTGTTCGAAGGGTGGTGAGTCTGTGCACCTCTGTGCCTGTTGTACATGCGTGTAAGGCTGCCATTTATATCACCAAGTACAGGGACATCTAAGCACTCCTAAATCATGCACTTTATTTGGAGGGACCTTCTTAATGCTGGTGTAAAAAGATTTTTCATGCATTCATAAAATAAATAACACAGACATGGCACTTTCTATTTTTGAAATAAAATTACAAGAAGAAAAGTTTTGAAGTTTTTATTGCATCTTATTGTTTGATTTTAGGTAGTTCTCAAATTAACTATTTTGCATTTCCGAACTACAAAGGTTCTCCACCTTGTCTTTTCTTTTTAGCTTCTTAGAACTTTTTAAGCAACCATTAATGTCAGTGATAGTAATCTCATAGTTGCTGACTTCACCTGTACTTTATGTATCACAAATGAATGGACTATTATTTAGTAATTCATATATTTCAGAACACAATATCAATATTGAATTAACAACTTCATGGGTACTAAGAAATTTCAGACATTGTATTGCAAATGTATGAATTTTTATAATATTTTATTTTGCTGCTATTATGCACTTGTAGCATCATAGAGTGAATGCATGAAAAATCTTCATTTCAGTTGTTCACTGATCTGTCTTAGAATGGGACAAGTATTCGAACATGCTCAGTTTATGTGATTTGTTGTCTGAACAGACTTTTTGAAGATGGAGACATGGCATTGCTAGACATGGGGCAATTCAAATTTTATGGTTCTGACATTACTTGTTCCTTCCCAGTGAGTATATGTTTTGTATATTCGTGGACCATCGCACTTGAGGAAATCAATTATAGCCATGCTTACTGCAAATGTGCCTTTTCATTCCTAATCTTTATGCAAGTGAACTAATCTTTAATATTTATCTTTTGGTGGCTCATATAGGCATGTACACAGAGTGTGTTTATATGTATTTGTAATTTCCACTGTCCTTCTGCATAAAATACCAGCTCATAGCATAAGCCATTTGCAGTCAGTCTTAGTGCAACTAATGCTTTATGTAGATGAGTTAAACTTTTTAACTTTACATGTTTGTGGAAACAAACTACTCCTCGAAATGTACTATTCCAATCCTTTCAAGTCAATAAGGACTTTCTCTTTCTACCTGTTGATAAGTTTTATCTTTTTGTTGGCGATGATGGGTGAAGAGGGAGGGTGGGACAACTGTCTGCTTCTGATGGGTTTGACACACTGCATAATCATACGGTATTACGGTTTTAGACTACTCTTGATTAGCTTTGGTTTCAGACTTCAGTTTTTGGTTGCTTGCGAAACTTGAGTTGATTTATATTTTTTTTGAAGCAGTCAGTATGACCTGAGGTTAATAGGTGGTATATGTAAATCTTATTCTATAAATTTACACATATTCTTAGACATATATCTGATCATATGTTCAGGTAAATGGGAAGTTTACAAGTGATCAACGCCTTATATATAATGTAAGTGTTTTTCTTCCTGCATCAGAGATCAAATGATTTACTCTCTGATCTTTTAATTATTTCTAAATATGTATCTATTAAAGTAAAATAATATTAAATCTCAAATAATATAACACAAAGTTAACTTCCCAATCCTCTGTCTTTGTGCTTGTGCTTACATACAAGTGCTTTTTTTGGTTGGGACTTCGACTAAATGTCTCATGACCTTTTATTTATTTTATGCTTCTGACCAATTCTTTGCAGGCTGTCCTGGATGCTCATAATGCTGTTATATCTACAATGAGGCCTGGAGTAAGCTGGGTAGATATGCACAAGTAAGACTGATAGTGTAAATGTTCAAACAAAGTTGGTATATTTTTTTACTTGCTATTTTGATTCTTCGGAGTATTGACAATAGAATATTAATCAAGAGGTTAAACTAACATAACGGCTGTCGGCTGGTATTAATTGATCCATTGAGTTGCATTAGTTGATCCATTGAGTTGATGACCTTACTTTAAACAGAGCGTATGATGCGAGAAAGAAAACAAATTTATATTTTACCTGACCCCAATTAATAAAAAAGGAGGTGAGTGTCCAATTTGAAATAAAAATTTAATCTAAATATTATATTTAGAGGACAAGGGAAACAAATACAATATTACCAGAGATGTTGCTAAAGAAGGATGAAGATAGTTTTTCCCACCAATCATTTGTATATTTCATGGTCAAATATCTGCTATGCTGTTTCAATTGTGTTATCAACATTGAACCATGCGCAAATCTTGCAGGTGTCGGCATAAATACTTGTCTTCCTGATTTCTGCGATTGCATTATTCAAGTATAATGTGAAGTGATGCATGCGTAGTAGATACTTAACCATCGTCTTCGTTATGTACTAGTAACAGACTGACACTCAATTGTTGTCCTCATTATATTGTTGGTGTGGCTACATATTTTTCTAGACCTCGCAGTTCTGCATCTAAATTCTAATGTTTTGTTACTCGATTCTTCATCTTTTCAGATTGTCTGAGAAAATCATACTAGAGTCGTTGAAGAAAGGGCGCCTCCTTGTTGGGTATTTTCTATTTCTCACATGCAACTTTTTTTTTTCCAACCTGAAGTGGAAAAATTATTTCAAACTTGCATTTTACTGATAAGAGATTTCTGTCGTAGTGATGTTAATGATATGATGGTTGAAAGATTGGGTGCTGTTTTCATGCCTCATGGTTTGGGCCACCTCTTGGGAATTGATACTCATGATCCTGGGGGCTACTTAAAGGTGGTTGTGATTGAAATATCTATACCCTTTTCTTAATGTAGTTTTGATGATAATTTGTTATTCATTAATACTAGTTGAAATAACCCGTGTTTAGGGAGCAGAGAGACCCAAAGAACCTGGATTAAGGTCTTTACGTACCAGTAGAGAACTTCTGGAGGGAATGGTTTGTAATTTTCTTTTTCCTTATATTTCTTGTATTATTATCATGAGATGATTTTATTGGATGTCGGTCTCTTATAAATTAGTTTATCTGAGTATATAATTATATATGGGTTGCATGTGTTCTTTCTAGATGACCAATTTTATTGAAAGTATAATATCTAAATGTCAAGGTTCAATTTTTCCTTCCTTTTTTTTTTTTTAGATTCTTTTTCTTCTCCTATTTTAAACTAATACATTGGAAGATTGTACAATTGATTTGTTTAGTGTTTCCAGAATATGGTGTCTTTGTGTGCACTCCTTTTGACTAAACATGATAAGGATGATATTTTGTAAGAAGATATTTTGAAGTTTCAATAAATCAAGTTTAGCTGCTATTGTTGCATCTGCCTCACATAATAATGGTAAAAGTAATTTGATTTCTGCTTTCGAAAGAGAAAAACAGTTCATTCCCTTCAAATAGTAATACAATACGAGCTTGTAACCTGTTGACAGTAACTTTTAGAAGTTATGTTTCTGTAACATTTTATTTTAACAGCAGTTTGGGTATGACAAGGTGCATAATTATCTTCTGATTTATATATGGCCGTTTGATAGGAAGAAATTTTGCTCTTTTGACCATTTAAAATGTGTGAAAAATCTTGTGTGTTATCATAATTATGAAGTTATATCAGTATTTTCGACTATTTGTGTTTTCTAAAAAGGTTTAGGATTTAGTGAAAAAGGTCCTTTTAATATCTGAGTTGTAGTAGCGGTTGCATGGGTCTCGTCCTATAAGTACAGTTATATTTTCACAACTTAGGGGCTGTTTGTTTTTGTCTTTGAATGGTGACCGATTGACCATTCAATGCGTTGTTTTTTTTTGAAAAAATAAATGCGAATGGTTTGAATCCAAATTCGATCATTCGAATGATTTGATTTGAATGGTTTAGTCCCTTTTTTTTTTTAATGAATAAATTTGAATGATTTTTTTTTTTACAATATTAATTATTGTATTAAGTAATATTAAATAAATTAACAACAATTTTTTGAATTTTTTTAGAGGGGTAAAATAATAAAAATCATTATTTAAATGTTTCGAGACATGTCAATTATCAAACAACTTTTTCATTTCAGATTCATTCAGTTTTTATCAAACACCTCCTTAGCTCTAGTAGAATGGACTATATATAGAAGCGTAGTTTGTAACTTTGTAGTAAACTAAAAGATTGAGATTTCAGTAAAAAAAGTCTGTGAGATGTGTGCTTCTTCATTGACTAAGGTTGTGTTTGATAAAATTAGTTGTTAAGATCTCAAGACATCCACGAATAATATAGAGTATTTAAATAGAATTGTATCTCGAATAAAAAAATGTTTGATAATTACTTTTTTTAAATGTACGAATAACTTGTTTTTACTATTTTAACCTTTGAAAAAAAATAAAAACACAACCTTTTCTTCTCCTCCTCCCCACCCCCCTGCACCTCCCCCACCCCCGTCCCACCTCCTCCCTCCTTCCCTCCCACCTACCCACCACCTCCTCCCCTCCCCACCCCCACCCCACCCCGTCCCACGCATGCAGGTCTGGTGGTCTGGTGGCGAGGCGGTGGTGGCGCCGGTGGGTGGCAGTGGTTGGCATGGATACACAAGAAAATTGATAATATTGAAGAAGGTATTTGTGTCTAAAAAATAGCAAAGTTCGTTAAGAGGCATGTCTGAATAATTTAGATTTGATTTTTCAGAGGTAACAAAAAAAACATCTACACTCTTAGCGAATAAGATGCGGTCTATTAAGATCTCTTAAGAGGTAAACAAACAGCACCTAAGCTACTTATGGAATTTATTTGTGTCTACAATGACAATCTCTTTGATGTTTTTTATTTGATTAATAGAGAAACTGATTACACCATATATGATCATCGTTCAAAGCTACTTTCTTTAAATTTCTGCATTTAAGTTTAGTCACCGATATTCCTACCAACCCGAATGCAATACAGAAACCATAATGATGTTGGATCATTTTGTGCAGGTGGTAACGGTGGAACCTGGTTGCTACTTCATTGAGGCTTTATTAGTGCCAGCCATGAAAAGTTCAAAGTTTATCAATTCTGAGCAGATGAGCAGGTTTAGAGGTTTTGGTGGAGTTCGAATTGAAAGTGACGTGGTACTTATTTTTTTCTTTTTGCATTGCTGGTGAATTTTACTGCTCTTCTTCTCTTCCACCACAGTAGTCAGTAGGTAATTGTTTTGTTTTGTGTCTCTATTATGCGCAGTATGTTAATGGCAATGGTTGTGTGAACATGACCAAGTGTCCTCGGGAGGTAAGTGAGATCGAGGCTGTTATGGCAGGTGCACCATGGCCAATCAACAAGTCCACTTATTTTTGAAATGGAGACCTAGGCCGCTGTTAGTAGGTAGTATTATGGATAGAGTTTCTTCCCTAAAATAAAATAAAAAATATTTGGATTCTCAAGTGTTAAAAACACTTTTATAGACATTACCTTATTATTCTCAAGTGTCTACCAATATTATTTTTAGCTGCCTGGTTTTCTTATTCTTTTTTTTATTCTCACCCCATTCCAAATTACAATATCAATATTGAGTTTTTAAAAGTTAATTTGAGGCATTTTAAATTTTAAATTTTTAATTACCGTGATTCATTTAAGTTTGTTAAATAATAAATTTTATGACTACTTGTACTTTTTAGGTAGTTTATGGTATTTATAATTGTATTGACACAAGTTAACATTAACATGTTTGTTTTGAGCAAATTAATTTTGAAAAGTTAATATTGACCTTGTAACAATAATTTTATATTCTTAAATATAACAAGTATTAGTTAGGAATTTAATTGTCTGATTTCATATTCAAAATGATAGTAAAAGAGTAATGACAAATGACAAATTAGTATTGTCATGTCATTTTGGGGAGTGGTTTACATGAAGTTTATTTTTGGATAAATTGGTCAATAGAGTATTGACACACATACGAACCTATATGTGTGTCAGTATTTTATTGGCCAATTGATCAACTTATTAAAAAATAAATTTCATACTAACCGGATCCATCATTTTATAGTCTTAAAATCAAATCTCAAGTTTGTCTATATCTAATAGTATTGGTGTTTATAATTGATTTCTTCTACCTAATAATAATCTAGATTTCTATCATTACTTCTCTTATTCTTTGAAATACCCAATTATCTACCAAGTCTCGATGATAAAATATTTTAGGAACAAGAAAATTATAATGATTTTTGTCTCTATTTTAATTATTTTTGATAGGGGTGAATTCATCAAACTTTATTTGCACTTTCGATTGGCTCATTCAAGGCTTACTCAAATAATTGCTTAACATATCGATTGAACCAAATAAGCAATGACTATTGATGATTTCATAATTGAATCAATTTTATAGTTGCTCCAAATTATAGGAATGTTATAATTTCATTTGAAACCTCTAATTTTAGAATCGACTAAAAATAAAAATATATCTCTAATTTTTTGATTAAAATGAATTCATGAGTTATATAATACTCCATTTGTTTCTTTCAGAGTGTTGTTTATGCTTGAATTAAAATTATTGTTACGTTTAGATTGCAGAAATGAAGATGAGAATTAATGTTAATTCTTATAAAATGAAAAAATTTATATTTGGTTCATTGGTTGAAATGAATCATTCACATCCCTAAAAATTTATGAATTTTATTTATAAAGTTTATGTATGAAATGAATCATTCTAATTAAAATTGTATGAATCATTCCATTTCTTCCATCCATTCATTTCTTTATTTTATTTTTCATTCCATTCTTTCTCTTTTCCATTCTTTCACCAATTCAATTCCTTCCTTACAAATGAACCACACGGGTATTTAGATACTAAACTTTGGAGTCACGCTTTAATAAGTTTTGATTGTAATTAAATTGTTTTTACACAAATGAGAAATTCTCAAGTACATTTAAATAATTAAACGCACTAGACGATGATACGACGTCGTTGGAGGGGAATAGTACGCTACTTGTGTTGCTTTAGTCTGTAGGCAAGTTGCCAAGTTGACCCAGTGGGCAGTGGCAGGAGACATTTAAAAACTCGAACAAACCAAAGATATGTACTGAGCTCTGAGACGCCGAGCTCTCCAAAACCCCTAAAATGAAACACAATACCGTTATCCCTACCGGTAGATTCGAACGAAAAGCTAACTATGATCAATTACAGCATGTCGACGAGACAATCGAAGAAGCAGGAACTGCTAGCTCGAACCTCGAGGAGGATTCCACCATGTGCGAGACCGACGAGAAAACTAGCGCCGACTATTACTTCGATTCCTACTCTCACTTCGGTATATATTTAATTTAAAGCTCTTTATTACTAATTTTGTGCTTATTGTATAATGTGGTTTCGTTTTCTTGGACTATATTTTCAGTTGCTAGTTTTTATCAATAGATAAAGCATTGAACTTTTTTGTGATTTTAAAATTGTTTTTTAGAGTGTAATTTGGGTTTCTAGTTTTACCAAAGGATAAAGCATTGAAATTTTTTTTTGGGTGATTTTAACCGTTTTTTTTTGTAGAAGTATAAATTGAGTTTCAGTTTCACTGATGGATAAAGCAACTGACTTTTTGTGGTTTTAATAAGTTCTTAAGATTAGAGAACTTAAATGAAGAATTAAGGAGCTTTCTTTCACGTTTTTATTTGATTATAAGCTCCCTGTTGTGTTAAGTTTATCTTAAGTACCATTATCATTGGCTAAAATTTAACTGGCCATACTTAATGGACCACCTGGTGTTTCTTCTTGTTGCTAATATTGTTGATCAATACCAAGTTTGTGACCACTTTTGTTTGTTTGTTTGTTTGTTTATGTGTTTGCAGGTATTCATGAAGTAAGTGCTTTGCGTCTGGATAAATAAAGAAGAAAAAGTTCAGATGTTTCAACTGCTCTATCTTACTTTCAATTGTGTTTTTGTTCTTCGCTGTTATTTCCTTATTGTAATATCTTTTCAAGTGTTATACTTTTACTTTTTAAACTCATCAAAAGGAGAAGATAAACATTGAGTTTTTATACCATTTTTAGTTGTCAGATAAAAGTCAGGTACTGATATGGGTAACTTGTCTATTACACTCTGTATAATTCTGTAATTTGCTATTAGTTAGAATTGTTGAATTTTTACGTCTTCACATCAATTCTAGACTTCTATAACTCAAGGTGCTTGTCCTTGCCCTTTCCTTCTCCTCTCAGCAAATAAATTAGGGTTAAATGTGTGTTCTTTCTCCTGCCTCTCTCATTTCAGTTCTATTCCATTTCTTTATAGATTCCTTCCATAAAGGGTCTTCAGTTCTGTCAATAGCTAGATTCATTCAATATGTTCAGTTCTCCAAATTTCAATGGTATATACACTTCTGACTTCTCTCACATTGCAGGAGATGTTAAAGGATGTCGTGAGAACCAAGACATACCAAAATGTGATTTATAAGAATAACTTTCTATTCAAGGACAAGGTAGTTCTTGATGTAGGTGCTGGGACTGGAATTTTATCCCTCTTTTGTGCAAAAGTAGGGGCTAAACATGTTTATGCGGTATGGATCCTACATTTTTACATTTTTCCATTTATGTTTACTTTGTTGTGACAATAATTTTGTGATCAATCAATACTTGCTATTGGTTTTCTTTGCAGTATTTTTAGATCTAACAACATGGCCAATATATTTGCTCGGTTACCCTTAAAAGATTTGTTTTCTGGGTTTTATTTTAAGTGCAACACTTCAAAACAATGCCATTGTTCTGATAATCATCTGATAGTGTGATATAGAGGTATCAATATGATCTGTAGTCTTCTCAAATTGCTGTTAAAGTTAGCATTTTCTTCTAATTTCTTCTTACTTCATCATGATATAGTTAAAGGAAGAAAAGAAAACATAGAAAATTATCTTATTAATCTGCCGATTGTTGCTCTATAGGATTCATTTTGGCTGGGTGTTTTCACTAAACACTTATTTGATAAGATGAATATTTATTATCTCCAAATGCTGTTAATGCAAATGATTATTGCCATGGGCGTATTCATTTATAAATTTAGCTTGATAATTTATATAATGGAAGTAGTTGACTGAATAAGCTTCCTGATTTCAGGTTGAGTGCTCCCAGATGGCCGACATGGCAGAAGAGATTGTTAAAGCAAATGGTTTTCAAATGGTAGAGCAATCTATAGACATCATAAGTTCTTCACGATTTTCTTTTGAAATCTTGTTGTAACTTCACTTCTGATTTATCCTTCTCGTGTCTATGCTTGAATATCACAGTTATAACAGTTTTGAAGGGAAGATTGAAGAAATTGATCTACCAGTTGCTCAAGTTGATATTATTATTTCTGAATGGATGGGATACTTTTTGTTATGCGAGAACATGTTAAATACAGTCTTGTGCATACCCGGGATAAGTGGCTAGTAAGTTGCAGTTCTTTCACGAAGTTTTATGGTTCCAGTTTTATGCTTTATTTGGATTAGAAGGGAAGAACATCTGCATTTGATTCAGTTTGCAGATGTGTGGTTGGCTCAAGCCTTGTCATTTCTGTTCTGCTGTAGTGTTTCCTGGAGCATCTCTTTCATTAGTACTTTCGAAAACTTGTGT
>CM035167.1:141543869-141765546 GCA_020205615.1 Panax quinquefolius | reverse complement strand
CTTAAATCACATCAAAAGCAAGTATCTTTAAAGAGATAAGGTCAATGTAAGGTGATGGTGCCAACTCGAATCAAACAAGATTTATAAACAATGGATGCGATGAAAGTTTTCCTAATCTGAGTTTCCACAGATAGTCAAAGTCTAATTTCTCCGAGTCAAGTTTAAACGCTGAGCACATGCAGAGAGATAAATGAATGGGTAAAGACCCCAGATCAAGTAAGGTATAAACTTCAAGAATTTATAAATAGCTTACCCGTGATCACCTCGCTTGGGTTCCTCGATTATGACTACCACAACAAACGCCTTCCCTAATCGCTGACTTTGACTTTTCTCGGGATGTTTCGAGTCACCGCCTCACGAACTAGGTTTCGCCATACTGCATAATTCGAGCGATATGTCCTTCCTTTCCACAACTATAGCATACCTTGAACTGTCAGGCGCTTGACCGATATGTCCTCTTTTCCGTGATTTGTAGATACGATGACCGGTGGTCGTTTCTCCTCCCTTAGAACCGGGCTTGTCGCCAAGACCGCTGCCTTCACATAGTCGTTAAAATCTCCTCTTTAAAATCTCCTCCCGACTCGCTTCTTCGCTTTTCACGACTACGATTACCACCGTAGTGGTTACCATTTCGTCATTCTGCTTTTCTCCGCAGTTATCATTATTCTGCTGACCGCCATCTCCGGTACGATCCTCGGTTATGGTCCTCGCCGACTGCATCGTTATCTCGCCTAATAATTGAGCCCTGCTTACAACATCTCGAATAAAGAGAAAGTTTACGAAATGAGATAATCGACGATGCCGGTTTCAAACCTCTAAGAAACATCCGCCATAATCGCTCCTCATTCTCCACCAAATGAGGTGCAAACCTCGATAACTCGCAAACTTTGCCTCGCATCGAGACACCGCCATGTTGTTTTGCTCTAATCGATGAACTCCACTTCCTTCATACGATTTAACACTTTCGTGAAAGTATTTGTCATTAAATAGTCAAACGCCTCCCCAAGACATGCCGAAAAGGCCGATGGGTACGCCTACGCATCTCCCACCAAGAGTCTCGCTTCGCCACTAACATAAAGGTGGCGTAATGGAACCTTCGTTCGCGGCATCCCAAGACATCGAATATCTTCGTAATTTGTTTCGACCCATGTTTCCGCCATGATCGGATCCGCTTTCCCTTAAATTCGTGGTCCCAACTCTTTCGAATCAAGCCGTCAGGACAACCCGTGAATTGCTATCATTTCCTCCTCAGATTTTGAACACGAAGTCTCCTCGTTCGATTTTGCATGAACCGCAAAAAGCTTCTAAACATCCCTCGCTCATCATCTCGCCATGGTGTTGTTCACAGTGAGGAACATTGCCACCAGACGCTCTCCTCGCTGGTAAAGACAGCATCTCCACTGCCTCATTTACTCCATCGTTAATATTCTCACGACATTCTCAAATACCGCCATAAAACAAGGGTTAATTAAGGAAATCAATATATCACATAATATCCCTTGTCGATACATGATGCGAAACAACTACAACTTTATTATTACAGTGATGGTAAAGCTGTGAGTTTAAATACAAATATTATCTTACAAACGATATCTATACTCAAATAAATCCTCATCACATTTATTGATACATTATTTTACAAAAATGGTGAGGACTACTAAACAATCCTTTCTAAAACCTTCATTCCATTACCCAGGCTTCGTACTCGGCTATATTCTCGCCTCACGAGAAGAATGGAACAAAAAAGGAAAAGGGTGAGCTCGACTAGCTCGATAAAGAATATTATGACTAAGATAATATCTGACAAATTATCGTTAGTCTTCAACGAGGGAAAAATTTAATAGAATCTGATGAACAACAAATTTTCGGATCAATATTAGCGGTGAAATAATAATTCATTAGAAGAGTTAAGTAGAGAATGAAACTACTATCTTCATGTATGAATTTAAAAAGTTCATCATCTATCTTTTTCCACTGTAACATCAATCGATATAAACATCTGGAATCAAATATTCATCTTTTACTTTCTGACGGGCGAAGATATTCATCGATCGAGTCGTATTCATTTAAACACACTGTTCATCTTTTACTTTCTACGGGCGAAAGATATTAATCGATCGGTCGTATTCATCTTAACACTGTTCATCTTTGCTTCTGGGCCGAAGATATTCTTGAAATCATTTCATCTTTTGCTCTGGGCCAAAAGATATTCAATAATATCATCATTTAAGGTAAGGATGATGAAAATATTTTTAAAAAAGCGAATCGGTGAAACAAAATGACAAGGATTAAGGATTAAGGATTAGTACTTTGTTTTATCCATGTTCAAAAATACCTCAAAATAATCGTAGTGGTGTAAAATTCGAGAATGATCAAAACATGGATCTGATCAAAGCTAGTATCCAAAATAGATATTTTGGACGAAAAGAAGAAATTTTATTTTTAGATTGAATAGTCTTGAGTATCGTGAATAGTCAAGTATCGTGAATAGTAGTATCGTGAATAGTAACTTTCAAACACCAAAAGATAGAAATTCCACAAAAATCTTTTCACGCTTCATAGAATAGTACTTCGTGAATAGTAACTTCGTGAATAGTAACTCATGAATAGTAACTTCGTGAATAGTAACTCATGAATAAGTAACTTGAAGCGTGAAAAAAGTTCCAAATTTGATAAAACTTGGATCGACATTTGACGTAATGATATTGAAGAAATAATATCATTCTGAAGAAAAAAATAATATCCCTTACCTCGAAAGAATCGGTGCCGGAAGGAAAGGTCGGAAGTGATCTTTGAATGAAACTTGTCTTGACAAGCAACTCTCAAAGTATCTAAATACTCACAAAATAAATCTCTCGATAATATAGAGAAGAGAAAACTTTGTTTACGGTGTGATTTTCAATTCTAACAGCCCTCTATTTATAGGAAAATGTTAGCGTAAAAGGCGGACTTGACTGCAACTTGCGACTGATGGCTTTACTGCTACTTATTGCCACCACCACATTTGAAATAAAATTCAGCACATTTCTTCACCAACCACAAGTGGGGCCCACTCAATTCTAGAATTTTCCACAAAATCAATTATAAACCTAATTTCGAATCAGACACCTCTTAAAATTCATAACAAATCATTCGTGCATTTTTAGCGGTTCAAAATTTGTGGACATATACTCAACTTATGTATGTATAACATACCCAAAAATTACCACGATCAGCGGTCGGATTAAAAATTATAACCCATGATATATCTCAAAACCCACGATTTGATTTTAATACCTCGATCAGATAAAATCTTGATAAAACACCTCAACATTAATTTCTTCATTTATAACCACATAAATAAATCCATCATTTATATCCACATAAAATAAATATTTCTTTATCATATGAATCGATAATTAATTATTCACAAATAATATTACTGAGAATCCTGATTATAATGACGGTAGTTTCGAGGAAAGGGGCTTTCAGATAAGGATTTCTCCTTCTTGGTATGATTAGGTGACAAACCTCTCCTTGCGAGAACTTTCTAGACATTGCCAATAATCTTTATCTAATAATATTATTTAAATAATATGAATTATTGATCGATAATGGAGATAATGTGCGGTGACAATTATTGAACAATGATAATATAAAATATCAATATGACAATTATTGAATCGATAAAATAAAATATTGAGCGGTAACTCTTTGTGAAAATTATTGAGTAGTGCCTTCTTACGTAAGGATCGATAATTCAACAATCTGCAATGCAATCTGAGTGTCTTTCTTTGTGCGACAGCGTATTCGTGTATTTTAACCACAAGGGTATTCAGCGGTCTTACAGTGGTAACAACTCTGGCAGTTATTTTAACCGACTTATATTTATCGTTTTCTTCATCGATCGCTTTTTCAGTTATGGGGCCCACACATGCATTTGCTGCCGTAAATGCGAATATTCCACAAGCGAGTCTGAATATTCCACGACCAACGAATATTCCAGACAATAATGAATATTTTATAACCACTTGCTTATTTTGAAATATTTGCGTATTTAACCCCTAACTATCCACATTAATCAAATCAACCCTTACTTATTTCAAAATAATAAATAAAGGAAATTCCTTTTATTTAAAAAATTTGGGGTCTTCTGACCTCCCCTCTTATGAAATTTCGTCCTCGAAATTGGCGTCACGATATACAGTGTTTGAAAAGGTGAGGATACCTCGCTTTCGTTTCGTTTCAATTCGGGTCATTTCCTCTATAGCATGATTCCTCCACAAAACTTTAACTTGTGGTATGACCTTTCTTGGCGTGGGACGTGCTCCTTCTATCCAAGATCTTGCGGTACCTCCTCATACGTTAAGTCTTGACTATCTAAATCCGGTTCTAACTCTATAGCGTGGTTGGGTCTTTCACATATTCTGAAATCTGGATATATGAAACACATTATGAACACGAGACATATTGAGGAGGTACTTATGAGTCTATAGGCTACATTTCCTACTCGGTCGAAATTTGAAATGGACCGATAAATCGTGGATTGAGCTTTCCTCTCTTCCCAAATCTTGTAACTCCCTTCCGTGGAGCAACTTCATGACAATCATGATCCCCACATTAAATTCCACGTCCTTTCGATGAAGATCGCATAACTCTCTTTTGTCGATCTTGTCTTGGTTTGTATCGTTGTCGAATCATTTGGATCTTTTCGGTGAGTCATACGTACTTAACTTCGGGTCCCAACAATGTTGCTTCACCCACCTCATCCCAACATATTGGAAGCGACATTTTTCGTCCATATAATGCTTGAATGGAGCCACACCTATACTTGCACGATAAGCTTTGTTGTTGTAGGAGAATTCCACCGATGGTAAATACTTATCCCACTGCCCTTGAAGTACAGGACCACGAGTCTTAATAAATCTTGAGAGTTTGAATAGTCCTCTACGATTGTCGAATGGTTTGGGGATGGTATCTTAGAACTAAATCGCAAATCCGTGCCCGTAGCTTTTGCTGACTAACCCAAAATCTTGAAGTGAATCTTGGGTCACGATCGAAACTATGGATCTGGGCGTGCCATACTGACCTCACTGATCTCATTTACGTACATACTAGCAAGGCGTTGAGGGAATAAGTCTCCGTGTCGGCAAAGAAATGAAGCGGACTTGGTTAATCTATCAACAATAACCCAAATAGCATTGATGCCTTGAGAAAGCCGTAGGAAGACGTCTTGAAATCCATGGTAATGTGTTCCCACTTCCATTTAGGAATCTCAAGTGGTTGCAGCGGACGGACCCTTAGGTACTAGATGCTCGCCTTTACCGTTGACAAGTTAAACACATTGAGATAAACTTTGCAATCTCTCTCTTCGTATTGTTCCACCAAAATGTATGTAGAAGATCACGATACATTTTAGTACTTCGAGGATGGATTGCAAATGGTGTATTGTGTGCCTCCATCGTAATCTTGTACTTAAATCGAGTCGTTAGGAACCTGAAAGTCAGAGTGGACTCGAAGTATTCCTTCTTCATCGATTCTCGCTTAGGAATAGCTCCTTCTTGTACTTTCTTCTTCATACGCATAAGCTCAAGATTCGGTGGCTTGAAAGCGACCTTAACTTTTTCTATTAAAGTTGGCTCTGTCGTATACTTGACATCATCGCTTTTCGTTCGCATATGATCTTCTACTCATCAGCGTCGGCTACCCGTTAAACTTTTCGGGATGGTATTGAATAGTGTGGTCGTAGTCTTTCAATAGTTCGAGCCAGCGTCATTTGTGGCGTGTTGAGTTCTTTTTAGTGAAGAAATATTTAAGGCTTTTATGGTGCGAATATATCTCCACTTTCTCCCCATATAGATAGTGCCTCCATATCTTTAAGTAGCAGCAGCTTTGCTGCTTGACTCTAGATCATGGTAGGATAATTCCTCTCATACTCTTTAAGTTGTCATGAGGCATAGGCTATGACTTTCCCCGTTGCATGAGAACACATCTAACCCTTTTGCGAAGCATCATTTGTAGATAACAAATCCATCAAGAACCGGATGGTATTGTTAGAGCAGTCTTAGAAATAAGTCTCTCTTAAGCTCTTGGAAACTTTTCTCGCATTCTTGCGCTCCAAGCGAATTTTGTATCCTTAGAGTTAAATTTGAGTTAATGGAGTAGCGATTAGAAAACCCCTTCCACGAATCTCAGATAATAACCGGTAAGCCAAAAAGCTACGTACTTGATCATGGAAGCTTCGGTTGCTCGACTTTGTATTGCTTGATCTTGGCCGGATCAGCAGATACTCCATGTTTTGACACCACATGCCCAGAAATGCTACTTCCTCGAGCGAACTCGCATTTCTTCAATTTGGCATATAGTTGGTTTTCACGAAGCCTTTGGAGTACCGACTTCAAATGGTGCTCATGATCTTCACGACTTTTGGAATATATAAGGATGTCAATGATAAAACTGACAACAACAAGCGATCAAATATTCCTTGAATACTCGGTTCATCATATCCATGAAAGCATGAGAGCATTAGTTAGTCAGAAAGACATGACTAAGAATTCATAATGCCCATCTACAGGGATTTACGGCGGTCTTTGGAATATCCTCGGTTTTAATCTTGGTGATGATATCCGAGCGAAGATCGATTTTGAAAAAATTGTGCCTTACTGTTGGTCAAACAAGTCATCAATCGAGGTGAGGATACTATTCTTGATGGTGACATGGTTGATTCAGATAGTCGATACAAAATCGCATACTCCGTCTTTCTTCTTTCTGAATAAAGCAGGAGCACCCCCGAGGAGATGTCTTAGGGCCGAATGAAGCCGATGTCCAACAATTCACGTAGTTGGACCTTTAACTCTGACGAAGTTGATAGGAGCCATTCGATATGGGGTTTTAGAAATGGGCTTTGTGCGGAGTTCAAGATCAATAAAGAATTGACTTCACGTTACGGGGTGGCAAGGAAGTTCTTGAAATCGTCGGGAAAAGTCGATAACAGCGGGAATATTATTCAAATTTGGCGTGTCTTTATTCAAATCCATAACATGGGCTAAGAAAGCGACATCCGTTTTTTGATAAGCGAATAGCTTTATGATTAGATATAGCGGTGATTGATTTTAATGGTTTAGTTGCTTGAATTAAATACTGACGGGTTGGTTAGGAATATGAAAACTAACAACCTTACGAAAACAATCAATTTTGGCATGATGAGTAGTTAACCGATCGATCCCTAAAATCACATCAAAAGCAAGTATCTTTAAAGAGATAAAGGTCAGTTGGTAAGGTAATGGTGCTGACTTGAATCGAAACAAGATTTATAAGCGGTGGATGTGATGAAAGTTTCTCTAGCGGAGTTTCCACAGATAGATCAAAGTCTAATTTCTCGGAGTCGAGTTTAAGCGTTGAGCACATGCGGGAGAGATAAATGAATGGGTATACCGGTATCAAGTAAGGTATAAACTTGAGAATTTATAAATAGCTTACCGTGATCACCTCGTTTGGGTTCCTCGCATTATGACCGATCTGACAAAGCGCTCTTCCGGAATCGTTGACTTTGACTTTTTGGGGACGATCTTTTGAGTCACAGTCCCCATTGAACTAGGTTTCGCTCTGCGTCTGATCTCGGCGATATGTCCTTCCTTTCCACAACTATAGCATACCTTGAGCTGTTGTGGCGGTTTTGGTGATATATCCCTCTTTTCGCATTTGTAGCATATAATGGGTGGTCGTTCTCCTCCTTAGAACCGATTCTTTGCCAAAACTTTGTCGTCTTCACATAGTCGTTGTTAAATCTCCTCTTTTAAAATCTCCTCTGACTTCGCTTCTTACATTTTCATGACCATGATTACCACCACAGTGGTTACCATTTACTGTCCGTCTGTTTCTTTCTCATGAGGTTATCATTATTACATTGGTTGCTTTATCTACAGTACGATCCTGGTTATGGTCCCTCGGTTGGTAGTACTCGTTATCTCGCTCTAATAATTGAGCCACATTTACAACATCTGAATAAGAGAAAGTTTATGAGAAATGAGATCTTGGCGTATCTTGGGTTTCAAACCTCTAAGAAACATCGCGTCATCGTTCCTCATTCTCCACCAAATGAGGTCTGAAACTGGATAACTCTGCAAACTTTGCCTCGTCTTTGAGACAAAGTCATGTTGTTTTGCTCTAATCGATGAACTCCACTTCCTTCATATGTGAACACTTTCGGGAAAGTATTTGTCATTAAATAATCTCTGAAAGCGTCTCCCGAGACATCTTTGAGTCTTGGTATTTGGATGGAGTGCGCTTCACGAGACTCCACCGATGTCTGCCTCGCCGCGGAACATAAAGGTGGCGAATGGAACCTTCTGTTCCTCCGTGCATCCCAAGACATCGAATATCTTGGTAATTTGTTTTGACCCATATTTCCGCCGTGATCGGATCGGCTTTCCCTTAAATTACGGTGGTCCCGACTCTTTGTTGCTTGGTTGTGACAACTTGGTAATTGCTATCATTTCCTCTGTATTTTGAACACGAGTCTCCTAAATGCGATTTTGCATGAGCTGCAAAAAGCTTCTAAACATCCCTCGTTCATCATCACGCTCCATTGGTGTTGTTCGCGGGAGGAACATTGCCCGACTGTTGCACGTTCTCCTCGTTGGTGAATCTGGCGTCTCCACGTTCTCATTTCCATTGTTAATATTCTCGATTCGACATTCTCAAATCTTGTCATAAAACAAGGGTTAATTAAAGGAAATCAATATATCACATAATATCCCCTATAGTTCTTGATCTCTCGCCGACTAACAAATAAGCTTAGGTAGGACACCACCTGGCGAAGGATTTTCGTCTCTCCCCTCTGGTTACATCCCCCATCAGATCTCATGAGGAGATCGTATCCTAGCTACGATACCAGCTGTGGCGCCCCCAAAATAGGTATACATCACCCATTACGAGTTGTCGATACATGATGCGAAACAACTACAACTTTATTATTACAATTAAAAGCGTGAGTTTAAATACAAATATTATCTTCAGACAATATCTATACTCAAATAAATCCTCATCACATTTATTGATACATTATTTTACAAAAATGGTGAGGACTACTAAACAATCCTTTCTAAAACCTTCATTCCATACCCAGGCTGCGTACTTGCATTTATATTCTCGCCTCCACGAGAAGAATGGAACAAAAAGGAAAAGGGTGAGCTCAACTAGCTCGATAAAGAATATTATGACTAAGATAATATCTGACAAATTATCGTTAGTCTTCAACGAGGAAAAATTTAATAGAATCTGATAGACAACAAATTTTAAATCAATATTCGCAATGAAATAATAATTCATTAGAAGAGTTAAGTAGAGAATGAAAAACTACTATCTTCTATGTATGAATTTAAAAGTTCATCGTCTATCTTTTATCCCTGTAATATCAATCAATATACATCGGAATCAAATATTCATCTTTGCACTCTGAGCCAAAGATATTCATCGATTAGTCGTGTTCATTTAAACACTGTTCATCTTTGCACTACTGTGCCAAAGATATTAATGGTCGGTCGTATTCATCTCAACACTGTTCATCTTTTGCACTACTGGCCAAAGATATTCTTGAAATCATTCATCTTTGCTACTTCTGAGGTCAAAGATATTCTTTAATATCATCATTTAAGACTAAGGATGATGAAAAATATTTTTAAAGAAAGCGAATCCGGTGAAACAAAATGGACAAGGATTAAGGATTATGGATTAGTACTTTGTTTTATCCATGTTCAAAACTACCTCAAAATAATCATAGTGGTGTAAAATTCAAGAATGATCAAAACATGGATACAATCAAAGCTAGTATCCAAAATAGATGTTTTGGACAAAAAGAAGAAATTTTATTTTTTTGGTGAATAGTGCGCAGTATCGTGAATAGTCAAGAGTATCACGTGAATAGTGTCAGATATCGTGAATAGTCCGTATACATGAATAGTAAATCCGACACCAAAAGATAGAAATTCCACAAAAAAACATCTTCACGCTTCATGAATAGTACTGTGAATGAATAGTAACTCGTGAATAGTAACTCATGAATAGTAACTTCGTGAATAGTAACTCATGAATAGTAACCCCGTCATGAAAAAAGTTCCAAATTTGATAAAAACTTCAGATCAACATTTCAAAGATAATGATATTGAAGAAATAATATCATTCTGAAGAAAAAAATAATATCCCTTACCTCAAAGAATCGATTACCGGAATGAAAGGTCGGAAGTGATCTTTGAATGAAACTTATCTTTGACAATGCAACTCTCAAAGTATCTAAATACTCACAAAATCGCTCAATAATATAGAGAGAGAAAAGAAAGCTTATGTTTACGGTGTGATTTTCAATTCTAACTTAGCCCTCTATTTATAGGAAAATTTTAGCACTTGAAGCGGACTTGACACAACTACACGATGGCTTTACTGCTACTATTCCCACCCACCACATTTGAAATAAAATTCAGCACATTTCTTCACCAACCACAAGTGGGGCCCACTCAATTCTAGAATTTTCCACCAAAATCAATTATAAACCTAATTTAGAATTCGACACCTCTTAAAATTCACAACAAATCATTCGTGCATTTTTAACGGTTCAAAATTTGTGGACATATACTCAACTTATGTATGTATAACATACCCAAAAATTACCACAATCCAGCGGTCGGATTAAAAATTATAACCCCGCAATATATCAAAAAACCCACGATTTGATTTTTAATACCTCCAATCCGATAAAATCTTGATAAAACACCTCAACATTAATTTCTTCATTTATAACCACATAAATAAATCCATCATTTATATCCACATAAAATAAATATTTCTTTATCATATGAATCAATAATTAATTATTCACAAATAATATTACAGAATCACAATTATACATGACGGTAGTTCCGGAAAGAGGGGCTTTCGATAAGGATTTCTCCTTCTTGGTGGCATGATTAGGTGACCAAACCTCTCCTCGCGAGAACTTTCTAGACATTGCCAATAATGCTATCTAATAATATTATTTAAATAATATGAATTATTGATCGATAATGGAGATAATAATGCGATTGACAATTATTGAACAATGATAATATAAAATATCAACGCAATGAATTATTGAATCGATAAAATAAAATATTGAGCGATAACTCTTGTGAAAATTATTGAGTAGTGCCTTCTTACGTAAGGATCAATAATTCAACAATCGCAATGCAATCTGGTGTGCTCTTTGTGCAACCACGCGCGTATTATTGTATTTTAAACCAAGGGTATTCCAACGATCTTAACAGATAACAACTGCCAATTATTTTTAACCAACTTATATTTGTCGTTTTTCTCATCCAATCGCTTTTAGTTATGGGGCCCCACGGCCATTTGCTGGCGTCGTAAATCACGAATATTCCAAACTGATCTGAATATTCCACGACCAAACGAATATTCCCAAACAATAATGAATATTTTATAACCACTTGCTTATTTTGAAATATTTGCGTATTTTACCCCTAACTATCCACATTAATCAAATCAACCCTTACTATTTCAAAATAATAAATAAAGGAAATTCCTTTTTATTTAAAAAATTTGAGGTCTTACAAAGATACATCACCTATTCCGAGTTGTCAATACATGGTACGTAAATAACTACAACTTTATTATTACAACAAGAAATCGTGAGTTTGAATACAAATATTATCTTCTGTGATAATATCTATACTCAAATAAATCCTCATCACATTTATTGATACATTATTTTACAAAATGGTGAGGACTACTAAACAATCCTTTCTAAAACCTTCATTCCATACCCCGACTGCATCGCTTATATTCTCGCCTCCCGAGAAAAATGGAACAAAAGGAAAAGGGTGAGCTCAACTAGCTTTCAATAAAGAATATTATGACTAAGATAATATACAACAAATTATCGTTAGTCTTCAACGTGGAAAAATTTAATAGAATACAATAGACAACAAATTTTAAATCAATATTTGGTATGTGAAGTAATAATTCATTAGAAGAGTTAAGTAGAGAATGCAAACTACTATCTTCTATGTATGAATTTAAAAGTTCATCGCTCATCTTTTATCCCCGTAACATCAATCAATATACATCCGAATCAAATATTCATCTTTGCACTACAGCCAAAGATATTCATCATTGGTCATGTTCATTTAAACACTGCTCATCTTTGCACTACTGAGCCAAAGATATTAATCCGCTGGGTCATGTTCAAATCATTCATCTTTGCACTACAGGCCAAAGATATTCAATAATATCATCATTTAAGATCGAGGATGATGAAAATATTTTTAAAGAAACGAATCCAAGTGAAACAAAATGACAAGGATTAAGGATTAAGGATTCAGACTTGGTTTTATCCACGCCCAAAAATACCTCAAAAATAATCATAGTGGTGTAAAATTCAAGAATGATCAAAACATGGATACAATCAAAGCTAGTATCCGGAATAGATGTTTTGGACAAAAAGAAGAAATTTTATTTTTCTATTGAATAAGATCAGAGTATCGTGAATAGTCAGATATCGTGAATAAGGTCAGATACGTGAATAAGACCGAGTATACATGAATAAGTAAATCGACACCAAAAGATAGAAATTCCACAAAAACATCTTCACGCTTCATTAATAGAGACGTGAATAGTAACTCGTGAATAGTAACTCGTGAATAGTAACTCATGAATAGTAATCCCGACTTGAAAAAAATTCCAAATTTGATAAAAAGTTCCAACCAATATTTCAAAGATAATGATATTGAAGAAATAATATCATTTGAGAAGAAAATAACATCCCTTACCTCAAAGAATCAAGATTTCCGGAATGAAAGGTCGGAAGTGATCTTTGAATGAAACTTGTCTTGAACAAAGAACTCTCAAAGTATCTAAATACTCACAAAATACGCTCAATAATATAGAGAGAAAGAGAGAAAGCTTATGTTTCGGTGTGATTTTCAATTCTAACTTAGTCCTCTATTTATAGGAAAATGTTAATTTACCAAGCGGACTGACCTACACCGATGGCTTTACTCGCTACTATTGCCACCCACCACATTTGAAATAAAATTCAGCACATTTCTTCACCAACCACAAGTGGGGCCCACTCAATTCTAGAATTTTCCACCAAAATCAATTATAAACCTAATTTTAATCAACCACCTCTTAAAATTCATAACAAATCATTCGTTCCTTTTTAACGGTTCAAAATTTGTGGACATATACTCAACTTATGTATGTATAACATATCCAAAATTACAACGATCCAACGGTCGGATTAAAAATTATAACTCACACAATATATCGTAAAAAATCTTGATTTGATTTTTAATACCTCCATTCCGACTAAAATTACCGATAAAACACCTCAACATTAAATCATTCAATTATAACCACATAAAACAAATAAATCCATCATTTATAAATATTTTCTTATCATATAAATCAATAATTAATTATTCACAAATAATATTACGTAATCACAATTATAATAATAAAGTAGTTCAGGAAAGGGGGCTTTCAGATAAGGATTTCTCCTTCTTGGCAATTGATTAGGTGACCAAACCTCTCCTCGATGTAACTTTCTAGACATCGCCAATAATGCTATCTAATAATATTATTTAAATAATATGAATTATTGATCCGATAATGGAGATAATGTGCGTGACAATTATGAACAACAATAATATAAAATATCAACGCAAAGAATTATTGAATCAATAAAATAAAATATTGAATAAAGAGCTTCATGTGAAAATTATTGTAGTAGCCTTATTACGTAAGGATCAATAATTCAACAACATGCGCAATACCGTGTGCTTCGTGCAACCACGCCAGACATCGTATTTTAACCACTTAGGGTATTCCAACAGTCTTAATCCAGAATAACTAGCCGTTATTTTTAACCAACTTATATTTGTCGTTTTTTCTTCATCCAATCTTTCACGTTATGGGGCCCACACACATGGTCGCATTGGTGCGTCGCATTTAATATTAAAACAAAGCATTTAATATTCCACGACCAAACGAATATTCCACACAACAATGAATATTTTATAACCACTTTGCTTATTTTGAAATATTTTACAGTATTTAACCCCTAACTATCCACATTAATCAAATCAACCCTTACTATTTCAAAATAATAAATAGAAAATTAAATTTCATTAATAATAAGTTGGGGTCTTACAGTAAGACTTATTCAGTGTTAAGAAAAAAAGGAAAATAAAATATAGGCAGGGTCCCAGACCTTGGTGTCTTACAAATTAATTATTTAATTTATTTAAAAGTCAAAAAATGGACTAAATATATAAATTTGTAAATATAAAAAGATTACATCTACTGAAAATGATACAAACACTAATTAATTTCTTCCAGGATTTAAATAATTAAATTTATATATTTGAACAAACAAAACCTCAACACAAATGCCGGTCAATGATCTTCTCCCATTTAAATGTGAATAAATTTACTATTATTGATGAGCATAATGAAATAAATATCACAGAAAAAGACAAATAATTCCCAAATTAAAAAGATAAGGTCCCACAAGTGTAAAGACAAAAACTCTTCTAAATAAATAATTTGGTTTCAAAATATATGATCATGTGAGTAGATTACCATTATTTTATTGATGAGCACAATAAAATAAATATCACATAAAGAGAAAATTAATTCCCAAAAGAAAATGACTAGATCCCACAAGATTAAAGAAGAAAACTCTGTCAAAGAAATAATATTTTTTCCCCGTTTAAAATATAAGATTATTATTATTTTTTGGAGATAATTTAATATATTTTAAATTAAAATTAACATGAATTCGTTTATAAAGAGTACTATCATTTTAAACTTTGTTGTTTCATAATTTTTAATAAATTATTTTAATTTTGAGTTTAAAAAAGTATAAAATTGACTTTCAAAAGTCAATATCGATCTTATAATTTATAATGACACGAGTAATAACTCACAAAAAATAAACAAAATCCTACCAAGGTGTAGTTTTAAAATAAAATGAAAGTGAAATGATTCATTCCATTATAATTGGAATGAGTTATTCCATATTCTACCTTCCAAAATAATAAATTTCATAAAGTTATTCAATTCCCAACTTTATTATTCAAATCCAAATGTAGAAACATTAACGACCGTTATAACTTCATAACTATGACTAGTCTGGTATTTTGTGATTACCGAGGGGTAAATCGGGTCTTTCACACAAAATAAGAACACCGCCTATATACGTGACGCTAACGGTCTATTTCATTAGTTGGGGAGCGGCATGGGAGCGACTGATAAATCCGTCGTCTCCCCATTCAGGTTGAAGAGGGAGGAATATAAGCGCACTAAACATGATTTTGCTTTCTCCGATTGGAAGGTATTGTTCCTTCCTCTTTCTCTCTCCTAAACACACCCATTTTTTTTTCTCTCTCTCTATATGTATTAATGTTATAATGTATATATCTATTAAGTTTACTATCTATCTGCATATCATTTAAATTGAATTGAAATGTTATCTGTGAAAGTTCTGATGAAAGAGTGGTCTTAGTTATTATAGCAATATCAGTTTTTAATTGACTTGAAATGAGCACATATTTTTGGGTTTACTGTTACACTCTATTTCTGAGTTTTGAACAGAAAAGAAAAGAATAGAAAACTTAAATTAGAACAGAAAAAAAAAGAATAGAAAACTTAAAGTTTTACTTTGCGTTGTTTATGAGTTTTTAATGGAAAAAGATAGAAAATTTAAAATTGAGTACATGAGTTGTAATTTAAAATTTATTATATTAAAAGTTGAGTATAATATGGGAATTATAAAAATATTACTTATTCTAATTTATTTTCCGTCCAAATCATGCCAATTTTGGACGAAAAACTTTGGCAGGAAAAGTTTTCTATCAATTTCTTTTCTTTTCCATTTATTAAAAAACTCAGAAACATAAGAATTGGAAAGAAAACTTAAATTTTTCGTCCATTTCTTTTCTTTTCTGTTCATTTTAAAACTCAGAAATAGAGCGTTATTAGTATTATTGCTATCTTTGGTTGATTTTTAGTTTAAGCACAATGTGTCTTGCCTTTTTAGGTTAATACTGTTCAGATCAGTACCCATTACCCAATTGTTGCAACTGCTGGTGGTTTTTGGTAGATAAGATTAATTGGGATATTGATAGACTCCACGGCACGCTTGCGTGAGGTGGTCGTCGCCCTGATCGTTTCTAGCACAGTTGTTGGGTGAATTGCTTGCAACACCTTAACCCCTCGTCTATACTTTAGACGGTAATCTTGGTAAAATTGCTCGCGTTCGAAATCTGCGTTGAATGGACACCAACGACACCTTGACCCCTCGCTTATATTGAAGCGGTAATCTCGGTACAATCGACGATTGATGCGGTAGAAGACGCCACACACAACTATGAATTGTTGTATGATAAGTCAAATTGAATCTCAAAGAAATAACTAAGAATTACTAGTTCTTAGGAATTCTTCAAAGAACCAAAAGTAGAGAATAAACTCACAAATATATTGAATAATAATAATGAATAATGTATGTGATTACATCAACTTGGACCTCTATTTATACTACTCAAAACAATCCAAATCTTAATTGGATTTATAAACTATAACCCTAACAGAAGTCAATTTGGAAAAGAATTCTAATTAAAAAAAATCTTAATTATAATAGAATTATAAAAATCTAATTTCCTGGAATATAGAAATTACACAATTATCGCGCAATTGATTTTTCCTTGTCGCCTTCAGATCTTGCAAATTGTGGTGTGCCTTGATATTTTACGCGTCCGTGCGAATTAAGATAAACTGAAACCTCATGTGCTGTTATTGCTGTTGCATGAACCAATTAGGAAATCATTTGTGTAACTAAAGCTTTTCAAGTGTTGAACATGTTATCAAGTAGGAAATTCGTGGAACATGATACGTAAGGAGGCCCACGTGGTAGTCTTGTAACTTTGCATGCTTAATTAGAAGGCCCAAATGAATACAAATTGATTTGCTGGATTGGGTCAGTCCCAATAACACTTAAATTGTACTCCCTTAAATAATTTTTAGCCCAATTATTTAAAATCATTTGTTGAACACTTGACGCTCGAGTCGATAAATTGACGAAAAATTCTGACCCGGTTAATCTGTCATCAGATATATTCTGGTTGCTTAGGATAAGTTGTTACCTTTAGAGTAGGTCAGAGATTAAATGCGTTCTCACAAAATGTACTTAAATCTTCTATCGAAACGAACCATTATATAGCATATAACAAATAATGAGACATTTCAGTGTCCAAATCCTATTAAGTAGCTTCGAAATTAAAGATTGAAGTGTTTAATGTATAAAATCATATTTCAACTTCTAAACACTTGCTACTTACTAATAAATGCAAAATTTATTCTTTAGTTGCTTAAAGAAAACAGAGAATGTGGATTTTTAAACGCTAGTCATTGGTTGTACTCTTTAGTCTTGAACTGTGTATCATAGTATACGGTGATGTATAGTGTGAGATGTCATCGTATCGTAAGATACATATATGTTTGGTATTGTTTTGTAGGATGTATATCGTGTATCATAGGATATTGATAGCACTTGTTTGACTGACAATCCCTTCTGCCGGAATTTTAATGGTACTGTATGAAGAATGTGTTTCTTATTTAAATAGTGAGCATAACGAAATTTTTTACACAAAGTGTCTTTAGAATAGGGAAGACATTCTGAACAAGTGTTAATCAGTGTAAATAACAAATCCTTAAAACTGTTCAACAACAAAAATTATGTGTGTTATTTAGAGCTTTGAATGCCTCTGTGGAACAGAAGTAATTTGGAGTCTTGGGACAAAGCTCTCCTTCTGGTGTGTTTTTCTTTAGTTAATGTTTTTAACTTTGGATACATTTAAGTGATTTCACATATTTCTTTTCAGATTCTCATTGGGCCTTCTGATTGGGAAGACCATTTACTGAACAAGGACGGAGCAGAGAAATACAGGACTCAAAATCTCCCAAATTGTTCTTCTTGTCCAGGACTTTATGAGCTTGGCATAGCTGTATCATGCCCGCAGACTGGGCGAGAGTTTGACAAGCTGAAGAGCAACTTCATAATTCCTGTTTACCTTGGACAAGCTAACAATGTTAGAACTAGACTTCAGCGTTATGGTCGTGAAGGTGCTCATTTGGAAAATGGATTCCCAAATAGTGAGCTGAGTGACAGCCGAGGGCAAGGATTGTTTACCGAAATATTCTCAAGGGGATTTCCTATCGTGTACAGATGGGCTCCTGTAAGTATATATGTTTCTTTTCCTTTTGTAATTACTTCGACCAATGAACATGGTTTTCCAGTCTTGCTATGTATTTTTTTTGCTTCAACTAATTTATACAATATGTTAGGTAGATATTTGGAACAGCAAAATTTACCAGATCATAGATTAATGATGATGTTTCTTATCAAGTCTGTATTGTTTTCTGCCTCCAACCAATGTCAAATATTTCTCAAGATTGGTTGAGGCTATTGGAAGCCTCTCGAATGTGAAAGCTTGGCAGTTTGACTTCTACATTTACTCCCTCCGGATCAAGGATTTCTTTATGCATGGAGTCAAAGTGATAGTATTTATCATTGGGAACCAGTGTGGATTATTGAAATAGTTCAAACTTGAAAGGCACCATTAATAATGTTTTACTTGTGTTTTCTACTCTAATTTGTTGTGATTCTTCAATGCATGTAGACCTATAATTTTTTCATGCCACATGCCTAAAATATAAGTAATCATTTCGATGAAGATTCTATCATCTCTTTAGATCAAGGATACAGATAACGTGATTTGAGAAGCCCATTAATGAGCCATTAAAAGGGTAATGGAATACAGTTGTTTCGATTAAGTGTAGGTTTAGCAAGCTGTCTGAGGGGTTTAGTGTCTACTTCACATATAATTGCACATGATATACACACATACTGACTATAAGAAAATCAATGTAGACATGTAGAAGTTAAAAAACTATATATGCTTCGTTGTCTTGTTGTGTGCATCCCTGATTTTTGGATAATGTATGTGCATAAGCAGGGTTGTAAAAGACATCACCTATTACTCTTTTAAGTTCACAAACATTTTCTCCCCTTTGTTCTACCTTGAGCAGATGAAAAGTAAGAAGGATGCTGAGGAAATGGAAGCTCGGCTGCTTGACGCTTTTGATTATGCATGGAACAGAGGCAGTAATGGCACACGCCGCCCTAATGCTATACACCAAAAACTTGATTGCTATACTTCAAGTGCTTGGTCTCATCCTATTGTTAGGAAGCTTCAAATTTACTGTCAGAGAAAAGTGGGTCTCAGAATCAAAACTTGTGAGAATGAGTCCAGTTTCTACTCTAATCAGGAGAGCAATAGTATCTTTTCTCGAATTTTCAAATTTGGCAAATCTCGGCCAATATTAGCTTCAGTTAGGTGTGATGTTAACGAGGACAGTAGTAATAATATATGTGGCGTGGCGTTAGGTCAAGGATCTGTTTGTATAAGGCCTCCAGTTGAGGGGAGAAAGAGATGTAGCGAGCACAAAGGGATGAAAGTCAATGGCTCCACCTTGAAGTTGAAAGTGAACTCACAAATGATTTATACAGGAAGAATTCCCGTTTTTGCTAGTGACCCGGGTAGTCTGAAGCTTGAACCAGGTAAATGTCCTGTTAATGAGGACTTATCTTCTACTTGTAGAATTGCTTTGAATGATGGCTCTCTTTGTACAAGGAAACCAGTAAGAGGAAGGAAAAGGTATGAGGAGCATAAAGGAAGGAAGAATCATGGATCCATTTCTAAGCCAGTTAATGAAGAGAAAAAACACTGGGTGGATGTTCCAAGTCTGGAACCCAGCAGTCTTCGTGATAGTAGTGAGTTGCTCTTCTCTGGAACTGGTAAACCGCAGTCCTCAGATTTCACAGAGAGGATCAGTGTCAACAAGGATTATGGTATCTGCGGGGGACTTGGTATGATGGGGAATGTACCCTGCATTAATGAAGACTCTTTTACTTGTTCAAGGACACTTGATGGTTCCTTTTGCATAAGGAAACCAGGTAAAGGTAGTAAATGGTGTTGGCAGCATCAAGGCAAGAGGGTTGATAGGGTATCAAAAGTTAGTGCTTGCACTGAGTCAACATATGTGCTACCTCTTCTCGATTAGTTTTTGTGTAGAGGTTTTTAGCAGTTAAGTTTTTTCATTAACTTTTGGGGCAAACAAAGGTGTTGGCAGCACTAAAGGCATGTGGATAAAGAGGTTTCTTTCCTATGCGGGACATTGTGGGAGATCTTTCCATCTTATGTTCAGAATTGATGTAATTGTTGGAGGATGCAAGTTCATGAAAGCCGATCAAAAAAAAAAAAGGTTCATGAAAGCCCAAAGACTGAGCAGGAGCTTTACTTCCTATAACTAATTGAGGTTTGTATGTTCATTATATAGACCTTGTAACGTGTCAACATATTTAAAATGTTGTAGCTTGTTTCTGATTAGAAGGCTCTGTTTGTGAGTTTCAAGTTTGTTGTATGTCGTTTATTCATTATTGATTTGTTGTAGTGGAACTTTATTTAGAAGGTAAGCCTTTAAGGCATTCTTTGTGCCTTAAAAATCGTTTTTACTATCCATTGAACTAATAAATTTGATTGAAAATTCTGTATGTTGTTTTTGTTTCTATATTTTCGATTTCATTGCTGTTGTCTACGTTTGAGCACCAAAAATGACAGACAAGTTATAAGTTAACAATATGATCCTGAATATAAAGATGAAATTATCTGGTACATCATCATTATGTGTAGGATTGGTATCTGGACTCATCTTAGAGATTTATATTTGTATTACTGATCTGTGAAAAATTAAAGGAATGGAAAGAAAATGAGAGAAAAAGTAAACAGGACAAGGGAAAGGGAAAAGAACATGGTATCTCAATTATTAAAGCTACAAACTACTATCCTGAATATAAAGATGAAATTATCTGGTACATCATCATTATGTGTAGGACTGGTATCTGGTCTCATCTTAGAGATTTATATTTGTATTACTGATCTGTAAAAAATTAAAGGAATGGAAAGAAAATGAGAGAAAAAGTAAACAGGACAAGGGGAAGGGAAAAGAACATGGTATCTCAATTATTAAAGCTACAAACTACTTTAAGCAGACATCACTTTAACCTTTATGTCATTCACTCATCGCAAGCTGTTGTTTGTACAAGTTAAGAGCACATCTTGATTTCCTAACAAATATTGTCATTGCTTGGTATGCATATGTTACTTACATACATACGTACATATATATATCTATATGTATATATTATCATGCTCTTTTTGGTAAATGAATTCCCTTCCTTAATGATATGTCAAATATTGGTATGCTTTTAAGTCCACTGGCATCACATTTTTCTGGTTTATGTGATCATTTACATCAACGAGAAAAAGAAACAAAATATTTGCTTTAAAAGGTGAAATTAAGTAAAAGAACTTTTGAATCAGCCTCTGAATTATTCAATTCAGGTTTCGGTCTTTTCACAAAATATGATTGCTTGATATATATAAAGGAAAGTGATATATTCACAAGGATATTTTTATGCAAAGTCCTCCTCCTCACATGAACAGTGAGTCCACATCCATTGAGAGGACCTTGCAAAAATATGCTTCCTCCATCCTCAAAAGGATGATTAAAGGTACAATTATTTTTGTCCCCAAAAGGATGGGATGAAGTACATAAAATGAAAGGTAATTGTGTCATTTAGTAAGGTCTATTAGTATAAAAAAAATAAAATTACTCATCACTTTATGAATCTTGTGGGACCACTAAAGAGAAATTTAGAACATTATTTACTCTCTTTCCTTTACTTTTGCTTTTCTTAACATGTGTGAAATTTGTACCTTTTGAGGACGGAGGTAGTAAATTTCTTTTTGGAAATAATAATTCTCTATATAAACGTGTAACAATTCTTTTCTTGAGTTGCAGAGCAAAATGGGAACTAATGGCAAATCTGTCGTCTCCCCCAGGTTGAAGAGAGAGGAATATGATCGCCCTGAGTATGACTCTGTATTCTCCAAATGGAAGGTATTTCCTCTTAAGTTTCCTGTGCTCATTATCTGAAAATGTTTACACTCTCAAGAAAACAGTTGTTTACTATGTAGCAAAACCCAAGACATACATTTTATTTACTTGGTAGTTCTTTTAAATATGTTTGAATATAATTCATGAAAAAATGTTTGTCTTTACTGATTTAATTTTTACATTATGGTTTACACTAACAAATCTTTTTTGGTTGATATCAAGTTTGAACACAATTTATCATGCTTTATGAGGTTAAAACTGTTCAGATCATAATCCTGTTGTTGAGTTGGAGAAAGCATGCCTAATTTTTTCCTGTTATGCTTGGTCGTCCACTCTCTCAGAACTCGAACAGTAGTTTGTGAATAGAAAATAATATACTGTATTTTTTTTCATAACTTCAACTGTGAGCTAAGTAAAATGATTTATTCAAGGATTCTTGAGAATGGAGAGGGTATTATCATTTACACAAGGGTATTATAAATTTTTATGCTGCAAGTGCATTAATTGCTCTAATTTTTGTCCCTATTTATATAAATCCTTTTTGGATTGATTGATAGATGTTGGAAAGACCTACTGAATAGGGGATAATCGGTCTGAATATCATATCCTTAAACTGGTCAACAAACTTTCTTTTTGTGTGTAATTTATAACTTTAAATCCCTTTCTATGGAATCAGAAGTAGTTGGGACAAAGCTCCATAAAGCGTTTTGGTTGGGTTGGTAATATTTTGACTTTGGATGTGCCTATTAAAAAAAAGAAAAAAAAAGACTTCGGATTCAATTTGTATGCTTCTTTTCAGATTCTCATAGGGTCTTCTGATTGGGAAAACCATTCACTGAACAAGGACGGAGCAGAAAAATACAGGACTCAAAATCTCCCAAATTGTTCTTCTTGCTCGGGATTTTATGAGCTTGGCATAGTTGTATCAAGCCCCAAATCCAGGCTAAAGGTAATTCCTGTTTATGTTGGACAAGCAGACAATGTGAGGACTAGACTTCAGCAGTATGGCCGTGACGGTTCTCATTTAGAAATAGTCCAGCCAAATGGTGAGCTGAATGGTAGCGTAGGGCATGGATTACTTACGGAGGTATTCTCAAGAGGCTTTTCCCTTACGTATCGATGGGCTCCTGTAAGTATTACTTTCTCTTTTCCTTCTGCATTAGTTGACGAATGGGCATGCTTTGAAATTTTGTAAAGAATGTGTTTAAGGTATATTATGAACATGACGAATTAACAAAGGTAGACAGATGTTTGTAGAACTAAAGAACTTCTGGAGTTAACAATGATGTTAATTCTTGTTTTCAGTGTCTTACTTATGACTTGTTAAAGACCGTTTTTATTCTTTTGGCTTGGAGACAGCTTATTATGAAATATACTTGAGAAACTCTTTGGTTGTGGGAAATTAGAAAAATAATGTCATAAAATTTAGTTGATTTTTTCTACAGAAACCGAGGTACGAATTTTCTGTTGTTACTCCAGAAGCTCACAATTGCTGTTTTTGTTCCTTTGTTGAATGCTGAACAGATGAAAAATAAGAGGGAAGCTGAGAAAGGAGAAAAAAAGCTGCTTGATTCTTTTGACTATGCCTGGAACAAAGGCAGTAATGGTCCACGACGACGTGTCGATTATGTACTTCAGAAACTTAAAAGTCCAAGGCAAGTGGGTCACAGACTCAAAAGTCCGGTTTCGCTGGAGAATCTGTCCAGTTTCTATGCAAATCTGGAGACCGATGATACGCTTTGTGGAATTCTCAAATTTGGCAGATCACATCCTACATTAGTTTCAATTGGGATTGATATGTGTGGTGTGGCCTTGGGTCAAGGATCTGTTTGTGTAAGGCCACCAGTTGAGGGAAGAAAGAGGTGTGCCGAGCACAAAGGGATGAGAGATGGTAGTTCTGCTGCAAAGTTGATTACAGAAGGGAAATCCCATGAGCTTTATGTGGGAATGGGCCCAAGACTTGATGGTCATCAGGATCAGAAATTCAACTATAGCAAATTTAAGCTTCTACCAGCTGCTGATAAAAAGCCTGTTATTGAGGACTCATCTCCTATTTGTGGAGTTATATTGGTTGATGGCACTCGTTGTACAAGAACACCAGTCCATAGAAGGGAAAGGTGTGAGGAGCATAAAGGAAAAAAGATTCAAAGTTCGGTTTCTAAGTCAGTTTCAGAGGAGGAAGAACATTATGCTCATGGCCCGATTTTTGAAGCCAGAACTCATTTGAATGACTATAAATGGATCTACTCACAAAGGTCTGATGTCAAGAAAGGTTATGGTTTCATATGTGGTGTGGATATTGAAAATGGGAGATTCTGCACGAGGCAACCTGTTGTGGGGCGAGTGAGGTGTGAAGAACATAAAGGGATGAGGGTTAAAGAGCAAAAGTCAAAGCAAATAGAGGCAAATTTATCGAGCGTATTTTCTGATTCAGGCAGCTGCAAGTATAATATTCCTGTGACTCGAACAATGCCACCTAAAACCATTGTCACTGAGGATTCTTCCTCTACTTGTGGCGCAACCACCCTTGATGGTTCCTCTTGCAGAAGGAAACCTGGTAAAGGGAGCAAATGGTGCTGGCAGCATGAAAGCATGAGAGTTAAAGAGCTAAAGTCTAAGCAAATAGAGGCAAATTTACCGAGTGTATTTGCTGATTCAGGCGGCTGCAAGTCTAATATTCCTGTGACTCGAACAATGTCACCTAAAACCATTGTCACTGAGGATTCTTCCTCTACTTGTGGCGCAACCACCCTTGATGGTTCCTCTTGCAGAAGGAAACCGGGTAAAGGGAGCAAACGGTGCTGGCAGCATCAAGGCATGAGGGTTGACTGGAGTTCAAGAAATGAGCCCACGTGTAATTCTTCCTCTTCTGGATCATTCTTGTATAAAAGTTCTGGCAATGAGGGATTTCAATCAGCTTGTGGGGCACTGACACTTAATGGTTCCGCTTGCAAAAGGTCACCGGGTCAAGGTAGAAGCAGGTGCTGGCAGCATGAAGGCACGAGGGCTGATTGGAGTTCAAGAAATGAGTCAACGTATAATTCTTCCTATTGTGGATCATTCTCGTATAGAAGTTGTGTCAATGAGAGTTATCAATCAACTTGTGGGGCAATGACACGTAATGGTTCCGCTTGCAAAAGGTCACCAGCTCAGGGTAGAAGCAGGTGCTGGCAGCACTAAGCCATGAGGGTTTAGAGTTTAGGGTCAGAGACTTATCCTTCAGTGTTTGCTATAAAATAAAATGGAGGTGCACAACCGTGAAAATTCCAACTATATTTAAAGTTTGTTGGGTACGTTTTAGCTGGCTGGGTGACTGTATATGTAATTCTGTATCATAACAAATATTACTGCTTAATTTGTTAATAGATATATATACGGGTTAATGAAGCTGTACGGCTGACTCTACTATCGTAGGGTAGTCATTCTACGATCTAAGGATTAACTTATAAAGTGATTATTCTATTATCAGTCATGACTACTCTACGATCGTAGAGATTATAAGGTAACTTAACTCTTCGATCGTAGATCGTGTACAACTGTGCATCTCTATTTTACCAACCTCTTCTCCATTATCAACTCAATTCTGCATTATCTTTTGCTTCTATATATTTTATTTTATTTTATATATTTCTTAAATATAAATTTAATGAATGTATGCTATTCTGTACCGACTTCGATTTGGTAAAAAAATTATTTTGACTTTTTTTTTTTTTGACATTTGACTGCAAAACTCTAGAATTAAAATCACAAGAATTTGAATAAATTTTGAAATAACAGAGTTTATAGTAATTTTTATATAACTTGCAATATTTGCAATCGCAGTTTTAAATCATATGATTTCATGTACCTTTTCGATTTAAAAATTAATTTTGCGAGATATATCTAATTTGAGTATATTAGCCAAGTAACTTAATCTAAATACATAAAAATAAATATGAGAATATATACAATATTTTTAATTTGAAGTTATGCGACATTATTATTACTACAATTATCTATCTAATAAAATATAAATGATTTTAAATTTTTCGCTCACTCAATAAATTATCTAGCCCGTTCAAAATTTGAGATAAATCTCACCGTTCATACAGAAGCACGGAACCCAAGTAGTATATAAATATTTAAAAAGAGCTGTATGTATATACATTTTTACCAAATAATATTTATTCACCGCTCAGAGATATTATGTTGTACTTGTACATCAATCTCTACATTTATCAACAAACGGCCCTACTATCACTCTCTCTCATCAGTCTATCTTTATCTCGGGCGTCGTCGGCGGCAGAAGGCTCTTCGCTACTTCATTCAATTTCTCTACTAAAGCTCCGGTCTGTCCTTCTCTGCTTCTCTTTCTGATTATAGTTATTGATATGGATCTGTATATAATTTATGTTTGTTTTTTGATCTGTATTGTGACGCCCCCAAAATTAGGTATACACGTCACCCATTTTGGGTCGCCACTTACATGGTACATAAATTCAAATACAACTTACTAATATAAGCTGTCGGTAGACAATACGACATAAGCGTGAGTTTGAATACAAATATTGTCTACTAGATATTATACAAACTCAAAAGGAGTCCTTATTACAACTATTATCACACTATTTCACGAGAATAGTGAGGACTACTAATGCTATCCTCTGCGGACCATTACTCCCTGCTCTCGACTCGTCTCCAACTATGTTCTCATTTTCAAGATAAACAATTGTAAGAAAAGGTGAGCTCAACTAGCCCAAAGAAGAAATATTATGACTAAGATAAATGCGAATAATTTATCATTAGCCTTCAAACAAAGTGTTAAACCGATAAAATACAATAGACAATAAATTTAATCGCAAATGAATAAGCAATCCATTAAAAGAGTCAAGTAGAAAATAAAGTCTACTATCTTTTAGGTTTTAAAAGGTTTTTCATCATCGTTATAAATTTGAGACTCACTTTAATAAATAATCCACATCATCGTATCACCTCGTGACTACTACGGCCAAGGATATTCATCAAATTATCAATGGTCATTGACTATACCGAATCACCCCTAGTCATAATCATACCAAAAACTATCCATCAACGCATTACGTGCCATCGAGGACTTTTATCACATCATTTATAACAAGCCATGATTATACCGAATGATTCCTTGTCATAATCATACTAAGTTCATTTACGCACGTAAGCCAAAGATAACATAACATAACACAGGATGATGATGACAATGACATAATAATTCAATAAAACAAGTTCAAGAATTATTTAATCCAGAATTATTAACATCCAAATTGTCAACATGACATCGTTTTGTAGAGTAAAATTCAAGAATGATCGGAAGAATATTTCCATGAAAAGATTTGGATGAAACGCAAATATCAAGGATATTCCACTAATTTCATGGAGTATGAAGTCAAAGTTTTAAACTATTTGGGTATAATAAAGAATAGAATAACAAAAGAAATCACCACGCATGCGATAGAGATCGCATACGCAAGTTATTCCAATAGAATAATAAATAACGGAACTCAGTCCCGCCAGAAACGCATTGTATGTGATGTTCCAATGGAATAATAATAAAGAGCGGAAACCAGTAAATTGTAAAACACACGCATGGATGTTCCAGCAGAATAATAATAAAGAGCGGAACCAGTAAGGTGTAAAACACATTGTATGGATGTTCCAGCGGAATAATAATAAAGACGGAACCAGTCCGGGTGTAAAACACATGTGCACGAGATGTTCCAATGATAATAATAGAAGAATGTCACCAAGTATAGGGTAAACCACGTATACAAAAGTTATTCCAAAGAATAATAAGCAATGGAATAACAACAGTTCTCTTCATGAATAAAGAAGAATAACACCCCCTTACGAGTACAACAAATAATATTCCCTACCTTAGAAGAACCCGAATATGGCGAGGTGAAGTAGCGAGAATACTTTTCTTCTTCTCTCTATAGTTTTCTCTGTAGAGTTTTTGAATGAATTGAAAAATAATGAAGCCCAGGCCTCTATTTATAGAAGATTTCTAGCTTAAAGACCGCGTGTGAAAAGGCAAGTGGCTTAATTTTAACGGTTCGACGCACCTGTAATGTGAAACGACAAGTGGTTCGGCATCGTAATGTGAAAATGACAAGTGGTTTGGATCACCGTAATGTGAAACGACAAGTGGTTCGGACGTCAGTAAAGGTAATTACTATTAACGGAAGGTAAATACTATCGACGAAGGTAAATACTATTCACAAGGGTAATTACTATCGACGTGAAGGTAATTACTATCGACGAAGGTAAATACTATTCACAAGGGTAAATTACTATCGACGAAGGTAATTACTATCGACGAAGGTAAATACTATTCACAAGGGTAATTACTATCGACGAAGGTAATTACTATTAACGAAGGTAAATACTATTCACAAGGGTAATTACTATCGACGAAGGTAATTACTATCGACGAAGGTAAATACTATTCACAAGGGTAATTACTATTGTGAAGAGACTCTTAGATGATGACATATGAGCCCCCATAAAATAATCAAACTTACCACAAATCATTTTTTTTTCATCAACACATATTTAATCTTTCAACAATTATTAATCATTTATAACTGTCGTCTCAATTATTGATTTAATACTATAACATATTATCTGAGATGATCTTTGTGACAATAATTGAATCAATAATATAAGAGATATGATGCAAAGAATTACTATAGAATAATTGAGCATAATTGAGTGACTTTCACGTAAAGATCAATAATCAATATCGTGTGCTACTTATACAACTACGCGTAGACATCGCATTTCTTTTACTAGGTAGTATCAAGCGCTTTTAACAGAATACCTTCTCTGTAGTTATTTTTATAGAAAGATAATTTTGTCGCTTTTCTAACTACGACAATACTTCCATTAATGGGTCCAATTAATGATTGAAATTAGCCGCATCTAATATTCCCTAAAAAAAAGAATATTCCCCACCAAACTAATATTTTATAACAACTTGCATACTTTGCAAAATTTATAAATACTACCCACAACTATAATATTATCTTAAATTCACACCATAATATTAAAAAATTATTTAAACAAAATTTAAATTTTTATTGATAAAATCAAGGGTCTCACATGTATGTTTCTCTAGATATGTTTATCTGTTCGTAATAAATTATTTGATCTGATTTGTCTAATTTTACTCTAATTTTCTAAAAGTGATTCAACTGCTGCTTAAATTTTAATGGTAAAATAAATTTATAGGATTATTAGGAATTAAGTTGAAGCTTCTAAAACCTTTTGAACACAGTTGCACTGAGTTGCACATACTATAAAATCCTTCCTTTCACAAAATTATACTAGTATAAGATCATCAATAGAATTTTTTAGTTCATACGGAAATTTGGTAAGTAAATCTTTTATGAGATGTTCCATTCATTTCTAAGTGCACTGTCCCAAAAAAAAAGAAAAAGAAAAAATATACAATTAATTTCTCAATCTAAACAAAATAAAATAGAATAAAGAGAGTTGTCATTCTAGCTTCAAGTGTGATAGGCAACCCAGAAAAGGGGCCAACAGTTGTATTTGGCAACATTGCAGCATTTAGCCATGATCATTTACTTTTTCATACTCACTCCTTTTCAAATATAAGAGCAATTTTGATTTTTTGATGCCAAATTGAGAATTTGCTACTCATTATTTTGAAAACAATATATCTTTTAATTAACTTTACTTTTTAGATATTTTTATAATATTTATTATTGTATTGACTAAAACTAAATGAATTTATATCAAATTTAAATTTGAAAATGTCTCAATTGACTTGGGTATGGAGAGAGTATCATATTACGGATATTATAATATATACTCCTTCAAAACAAGAACCATGAACAAAATTAATCTTGCTACAGGAGCAATAAACATTACGATGCCGATGGGTGAATTCCTATATGCCTCACCACCGCCTACGACGGGTTCCGATGAGGAAGAAGCATGGGTATGGGGATTGATCAAGGCAGAGGCACGACGAGACGCGGAGTTGGAGCCGGCACTGGCGAGCTACCTCTACTCAACTATACTTTCTCACTCCTCGCTAGAGCGATCACTTTCTTTCCACCTCGGTAACAAGCTTTGCTCCTCCACGCTCTTGTCGACACTGCTTTACGACCTGTTTCTCAACACTTTCTCCAACGATCCTTCTCTACGCTACGCCACGGTTGCTGACCTACGCGCTGCTAGGTTCCGTGATCCTGCTTGTGTCTCTTTCTCTCACTGCCTCCTAAATTACAAAGGCTTCCTTGCTTGTCAGGTTAGAAATTAATAATTATAATTAGATTATTTCATTTATTTATTTTGAATTTTACATGTATTGAAATTTGAACTATGATTATTTGTTAGATTTTGCCTAATGTATGTATTAGTTGGTCAGTAATACATAGACTATTTTGAGTTAGCCTCAAACTTAGCTTAGGTTTATTCATTCTTATTTCTTACAATGGTTGCCATTTCCAATTCCGTAGTGTCACTTGTATAAAAAATGTAGTAATATTATGAAATATAATGTATCATAGCTTGTTTTTTCTTTTTTAACTTTCATTTTATCGCACTAAAATTTGGAGCGAATTACAACTACTGATTTCACACATATTTGAGTTTGCCTTTTTAGGGAAAAAGCTACTGAGTTTTTAGTTTAACATTTGTATATGAGAATCCTGCAATGGTGCAGGGAGAAGGGTATAGAAGAGGAGGGAAAGAGAGAAAGGAAAAATAAGGAGGGAGAAATATGACTTTTCCCTGTTTGGTGGAGAGATATCTTTAAATTTGTCCTTTTTTTCAAACTTGTGATAGGATGCTAGTGCAAGTTTTTGATATATGGCATCTGGACGGAAGAAGTAGAAAGTGCTAGAATTTTTTTAAAAAATATTTGCCAAATTTGAATTCATTGTGTGTGCACTAAACAACAGTTTTTAGATGTTAATATTCATTCGAGTCATCTGACTTTAAGTATTTGAGACCATGGACAAATTAATACTATCTATTGTAGTATAGAGCATTAAAGAAATTATTAGGAAAAAAAATACTCTTTATTACTTTAATCTAATTCATTTTCACTCTAACTAACTTCTATAGTTCTATGTAGTAAACCATTTATTCGGAAGTTTATCTTCTCTTTTCTGAAGAGGAAATGCTTTGGCTTGGGCTGCATTAACAAGCTTTATCAAATCAAAATGCTATCCATTTATCATGAAAAATGGTTTTAATTACGTTTTGAAATAGTATTTTATAATTATCTGAGTAAAAATTTTAAGCATAGAAGAAAAGGAGAAAATAAGGGAGCATAGTGGCAAGAATTGGTATACGTCAGCTTCTCTCTTGTATTAAAGAGATTGTCTAGCTGTTTATGATTGAAGAGTTTGGACTAATAAGATGATGTTTTGGAATCAGGCACACCGAGTAGCTCACAAGCTCTGGACTCAGTCTCCACGACCACTTGCCCTCGCACTCCAATCTCGAATCTCTGATGTCTTTGCTGTTGATATACACCCAGCAGCCAAAATCGGAAAGGGCATATTGTTTGATCACGCTACTGGAGTTGTTGTTGGAGAGACTGCTGTCATTGGTAACAATGTATCAATCCTCCATCATGTGACTTTGGGTGGGACTGGCAAGTCCGGATGTGATCGCCACCCGAAGATCGGCGATGGAATGCTGATTGGAGCTGGAGCGACTATATTGGGGAACGTGAAAATCGGGGAGGGGGCAAAGATCGGTGCTGGGTCAGTGGTTCTTATTGACGTGCCGCCGCGAACAACAGCAGTGGGGAATCCAGCGAGGCTGGTGGGAGGGAAGGATCGGCCATCACAACATGAGGACGTGCCAGGGGAATCTATGGATCATACGTCTTTCATCTATGAGTGGTCTGACTATATTATCTAGTGTAAATGATATTACTGGCATCATATGCCTCTGTATAATTGTATGGTGTTAAAGCTAGTTCGAGGAGTTGTATGGTGTTAAAGCTAGTTCGAGGAGTCTTACCTTGGCTTTAGTTTAGTATTAGCTTCAGTTATCAAGTCATGACCGTCGATTAAGATCTCATCATTTATCATTCTTTTCACATTTTTAGGTGAAAATCAAGTCTAAAGAAATTCTTTGTAACAAAACATGCACAAAAACTAATATTTTTATGCTATTCCATCATTTGATTTACAAACATAACCTTAAAGAACTAACAAAACAAAGTCCAAATGCTCTTAAGAAACAAAACAAATAATTTGGGACCCATTTCTAAAAATACAAGGTTAACTTAAAATTTTATTAGCAAATCCATTAAAAAGTTAGAAAAGAAGCAACATAAGAAGCAATTGCAAATTGAGTTTCAAGTTGCAGACGAGAGAGAGAGAGAGAGAGAGAGAGAGAGAGAGAGAGAATAACTATACTTAAAAGAAAGAGAGATATATTGTCATGGTCAATGTTAGGTCAGAGGTTTTAATAATTTTAATGTAATTTTGTAATATTTTAATAATTTACCCATTTTGTCCTTAAAAAAAATTAAGTAACTGACTATTTCAGTTGTTTTTGACTGGTTAAAAGTTTCGGAAGGTGACAATTGTCTTAAAAATGATGTTTGGAGTGCAACTAGACACGTTAAATATAGGTAATTTCGTAATATTTTTTGTTATTTCCCACAACAAAAGTATCGTTGTAGATGTATAGCGACGATTTTTACTGTCGCTATAGAATCTATAGCAACACTTTTGTTGTGAAAATAACATTTTTTATTGTGAATTTAACAATTTCTATATAAAATATAGATGCAATTTGTATTTGAGTCTTGTTAACGCCTGATTTTGTACGCGAAATCACCCAAAAAAACAGGCCAAAATAGCGCCAACGGTTGATGAAGTAATTGTTGTGATATCAAACTCACGAAATATACTCACATAAACATAAATAAAGAAATATAAGTATGAACACAAGAATTTACGTGGAAACCCAATTGGGGAAAAACCACGGAGAGAGAGAGTAATCCACTATAATAATATTGAGAGTACAAGTTGTATATTTGTGTTGTTGTCCTCCCCCTAAACCCTAGCTTGTAGCCATATATATAAAAGTAACCTCCACCTGCATCCAACTAGGAAAATGATTCCTTATCCCTCCAAATAAGGGAATACAATCCTATTTTAATAAGGACTCTCCCACTATCATAATAAATACATATGGGCCATCACCAGATCCGGACCATTAAATAGATTCGGCTGCACCATGGCTAGACCCAAATAATCACATTCCAACATTGCCCCCCAGTCTCTTATTTATAAGGAACTTATAAATGAGAGAGTATACAAATTTATCCCAATAAAACGACCATATTTGCCGAAGACAAAATATATCACACCTGAACTCCATGTGCAGAACTAAAATTGTCGGCTCCCAATATCGCTGTACCACTCCTCTTGTTCACTCGTAAGATAGATAAATAATTTCCCTTATTACTACCGAAGATATAAAGAACTAACCTTATCACAACCCACTATATAGAGAACCAACCTTATACCAACCGAAGATATAAATATCACACCTTATCACAATCGAACCAACCTTATCACAACCGAACCAACCTTACCACTACCGAAGACAGATAAATAATCCACCGAACACATCCAAATATATAGAGAACCAACCTTATCACAACCGAACCAACCTTATTACGACCGAACCAACCTTATCACTACCGAAGACAGTTAAATAATCCACCGAACACATCCAAATATATAGAGAACCAACCTTATCACAACCGAACCTACCTTATTACGACCGAACCAACCTTATCACTACCGAAGACAGATAAATAATCCACTAAACACATCCAAATATATAGAGAACCAACCTTATCACAATCGAACCAACCTTATTACGACCGAACCAACCTTATCACTACCGAAGACAGATAAATAATCCACCGAACACATCCAAATATATAGAGAACCAACCTTATCACAACCGAACCAACCTTATTACAACCGAATATAAATTATAAAGTTCGTTCCGAGGAACTAAACGTATTCGTTCCGAAGAACCGTATAAATATTTATTTTGACCGTTCGGGAGGACGTTGGTCCGTCCCGAAGGATATTGTCCAATCGAGATGATGATGGTCCGTCCCGAAGGAAGTAATCCGTTCGGGAGGACGATGATCTGTTGATAAGGATGTCGGTACGTCTCGGGATGTGATCCGTTGGAGAGGATGTCGGTCCATCTCGGGATGTGATCCGTTGGAGAGGATGTCGGTCCGTCTCGGGATGTGATCCGTTGGAGAGGATGTCTGTGATGCCCCCAAAATTAGGTATACATCACCCATCTTGTGTGGCGCCCCCAAAATTAGGTATACATCACCCATCTTGGGTCGCCAGATACATGGTACAGAATTCAAATACAACTTACTAATACAAGCTGGGTATGCAATACGACAAAACATAAAACCGTGAGTTTGAATACAAATATTATCTACTAGAGATTATACAAACTCAAAAGGAGTCCTCATTACAATTATTATCACACTATTTCACGCAGAATAGTGAGGACTACTAATGCTATCCTTCCGGACCATCACTCCGCTCCCCGACTCGCCCCGCCTATATTCTCATTTCAAGAAGAAAAAAGTGAAAAAGGGTGAGCTCAACTAGCCCAAGAAGAAATATTATGACTAAGATAATGCGAGAATAAATTATCATTAGTCTCCAACAATGTTAAACCGATAAAATATAATAGACATCAAGTTTAGCTCATAATGAACAAGCAATCCATTAAAAGAGTCAAGTAGAAAATAAAATCTACTATCTTTTATGAATAAAAGGTTTTTCATCATCATTATCATTTGAGACTAAACAATAAATATTCCACATCATCGAATCACCCTCGCACTACTACGCCAAGGATATTCTTTAGTATCACGACCACAATTATGCATGCACTACTGTGCCGAGAATATTTGTGTATTCATTAATGGTCATGATCATGCCAACAACTGTCCATCAATGCACTACGGGCCAATGAGGACTTTACCACATCATTTGTAACATTACGGTCATGATTACACCGAATAATCCCTGGTCATAATCATACCAAGTCCATCTATGCACTACAAAAGCCGTGAGATGACTTTCAACATAATATAAACATGAGGATGATGACAATGATATAAGAATTCAATAAAACAAGTTGAAGAATTAATTTGTCCAAGAACTACTAATGTCCAAATTGTCAACATGACACTGCTTTGTAGGGTAAAATTCAAGAATGATCAGAAGAATATTTTCATGAAAAGATATTGGATGAAGCGCTTAAATATCAAGGATATTCTACTAATTTCATGGAGTATAGAAGTCAAAACTTTAACCAACCGAGTATAATAAAGAATGGAATAACAAAAGAAATCACCGTGCATGCGGACTTGCGCATAGACAAGTTATTCCAACAGAATACTAAATAACGGAACCGTGTCAAAGCGAAATTTGCATCGGCGGGATGTTCCAAATGAATAATAAAGAATGGAATAACAACGAAATCACCATGCATGCGGTACTTGCGACAGGATGATTGTAAGACCCCAACTTATTATAAATAAAATCGAATTTTCTCTAATTATATTTGTGAATAATAAGGTATTAATTTGATATAATTTCTCTGGTTATGGGTGAAATGTGCAAATTTTTCAAAATATGCAAGTGGTTATAAAATAATCATTGTTTGGAATATTCGTTTGGTCGTGGAATATTCTTCATCGTTTGGGAATATTAAATATTTAGTGCGAGTCATTTTATGGGCCCCATAATGTAAGAATAAGCTGTCGGATGAAGAAAACAACAAGTTTGAGTTTTTATAAATAACTGGCGTAGTTATTCACAATTAACACTTGTTGGAATACCGGTGGTTAAAATACAATGATGTCTGGCGTGGATGCAGATATTGATGAATTATTGATCCTTACGTAAGAAGGCACTACTCAATAATTATTACGGTGAGTTCTCGCTCAATATTTTATTTTATTGATTCAATAATTTCTTTGCGTTGATATTTTATATTATTGTTGTTTCAATAATTGTCATCAAGACAAGATTTCCCATTATCGGATCAATAATTCATATTATTTGAATAATATTATTAGATAGCATTATTGGCAATGTTCAGAAAGTTACATCGAGGAGAGGTTTGGTCATCTAATTACGCGCCAATAAGGAGAAATTCTTATCGAAAGCCCCTCTTTCTAAAGAACTACTGGTTGTCATAAATGTGATTCGTAATATTATTTGTGAATAATTAATTATTGATTCATATGATAAGGAAATATTTATTTTATGTGGATATAAATGTTGGATATATTTATTGTGGTTAAAAATGAAGGAGTTAATGTTGAGGTGTTTTATCAGTATTTTTGTCGGAATGATGGTATTAAAAATTAAACCAGTGTTTTTGAGATATATTATGTGAGTTATAATTTTTAATTTGACCGTTGGATCGTTGTAATTTTTGGATATGTTATACATATATAATTTGAGTATATGTCCACAAATTTTGAACCGTTAAAAATGAACGTATTATTTGTTATGAATTTTAAGAGGTGGTGATTCGTAAATTAGGTTTATAAATAATTTTGGTGGAAAATTCTAGAATTGAGTGGATCCCACTTTTGGTTGGTGAAGAAAAATGTCTTTGAATTTATTTCAAATGTGGTGGGTGGGAATATAGTAGTAGAGTAAAGCCATCGTGTTTGAAGTCAAGTCCGCTAACATTTTCCTATAAATAGAGGGCTAAGTTAGAATTGAAAATCACACCGTAAACAAGTTTTCTCTTTCTCTCTAGATTATTGAGTGTATTTTGTGAGTATTTAGATACTTTGTGAGTTTCTATTCATCGGTGCAAGTTTTCTTCAAACTTTATACCGATATTCCGATCGAAAAGATCGATATTTTGAGGTAAGGGATGTTATTTTGTTCATATATGATATTATTTCTTCAATATCATTACGCCAAGTATTGATCCGAATATTTATCAAATTTAGAACTTTTTGTGTTAATGGGGTTACTATTCACGATACGACCTATTATTCATGTATCAAGACTACTCACGAATAATACGACCATTATTCAACGAAAAATGAAATTTTCTTCTCTTTGTCCAAGATGTCTATTATGGTTACTATCTTTGATTGTATCCATGTTTTGATCTTTATTTTTGAATTCTGCTTCAAAATTGGTATTTATGAAGTATTATTGATCTTGGATAAACTGTTATACGAATCCCTACTATTTGTCCTTCCGTTTCACTGGATTCGTTTTCTTTAAAATATTTTTCATCATCCTCAGTCCTAAATGATGATATTACTAAATATCTTCGGGCGGCCTGTAGTGCAAAGATAAATGATTAACTGATGAATATCTTTGGCCCAGTAGTGCAAAGATGAACATGTGTTGAGATGAACATGATTAATTGGTGATCTAAATGAATATATCTTTGGCTGTAGTGCAAAGATGAATATTTAATTAAAGATGTATATTGATTGTTGTTACTGGGGATAAAATATTAATGATGGACTTTTAAATCTTAGAAGATAGTAGAACTCATTCTCTACTTGACTCTTCTAATGGATTCTTCGCTTCACGCATTGCGTTGTTGATCTAAAACTTGTTGGCTATTATATTTTATCAGATTTTTCCTCGTTGAAGACTAACGATAATTTGTTGTATATTATCTTAGTCATAATATTCTTTCTTAGCTAGTTGAGCTCACCCTTTTCCTTTTTGTTCCATTTTTCTCGGGAGGTGAGAACATAGCGAGAAACTAATGGGGTATGGAGTGATGGTTCTAGAAAGATGTTTTAGCGATCCTCACTATTTCAGTAAAATAGTGTTTGAATAATTGTAATGAGGATTTATTTGAGTGTGGATATTATGCAGAAAGACAATATTTGTATTTAAACTCACAGAGATGTGTTGTCGTATTTTGTACGACAATTGTATTATTGAAGTTGTAGTTTGCTTTACGCACCATGTATTTGGCGACTCGAATGGGTGTTGTATACCTATTTTGGGGCGCCACAATTGTATCGTCGAGCTTAGGATATGGTCTCTAGCGGAGATCGGGGAATAGAACTAGGAGGGAGAGATGAAAGTAAATCCTTCGCTAGTGTGTCTTATCTAAGCTTATTTGTTGGTCAGTCATAATATAAGGATATTATGTGATATGTTAATTTGTTTAATTAACCCTTGTTTTATGGCAGTATTTAAGAATGGCCGCTGAGAACGTTAACAATGGAGTGTATGAGAATGTGGAACAACCTTTAGTTACAAACTAGGAGAACGTGTAACAGGAAGACAATATTCCTCCTGTAAACAACACTACCGAGTAAACGATGAATGATGGAATGTTTAGGAGCTTTTTGCAGTTCATGCAAAACCAGACGAGGGAGACTCGTGCACAAAATACGGGTGGAAATGATAGCAATGTGCGACTTGTCACAACCAAGCAGTTCAAGGAGTTGGGACAACCAGAATTTAAGGGAAAGCCGGATCCGATCATGGCGAAAATGTGGGTCAAGCAAATTACCAAGATATTCGATATCTTAGGATGAACGGAGGAACAGAAGGTTCCATTCGCCACCTTTATGTTCCGCGGTGAGGCAGACTACTGGTGGGAGTCTGTGAAGCGTACCCAGCTAGCCGCACTCAGCATGTCTTCGGAAACATTTTAGAAACTATTCAATGACAAGTACTTTCCTGAAAGTATTCATCTATATGAAGGAGGTGGAGTTTATCGATCGAACAAAACAACATGACCGGTGTCCCGAAGACGAGGCGATGTTTGCAGAGTTATCGAGTTTGCACCTCATTTGGTCGAAAATGAGGAACGAATCACGAGGATGTTTCTGAGAAGTCTAAAGCCCGATATTCGGCAATATCTTATATCTCATAAATTTTCTTTATATTCGGGATGTTGTAAGCAGGTGGCTCAATTATTAGAGCGAGATAATGAGTATGTTCAACCGAGGGACCACAACTGAGGTCATCTGTAAGGATAAAGCGATCATCGAGCGATGATAACCAACGAGGAGGGAAAAATACGAACAAAGGCGGTAACCACTCGGGTGGTCATCGTGGCCATGATAATAGGAGAGGTGAGTCAAGTGGAAATTTCAGAAAGAGGAGATTCAACAATGACGGATGACATCAACAAAGAAGACCAAAGACCAACAACAAATTCTAGGGAGGAGAACGACCGCCTTGATTAGATGTTACAAATGCGGAAAGAAGAACATATCACCAAACCGTCCACAACAATCCAAGGTATGTTACTATTTGTGGAAAGGAAGGCCACATAGCTTGGGATTGTTTCAGTAGCAAAACCAAGTTCAACGGGATGGTGACTCAAGGGTCATCCCGGATAAGTCGAAATCACGGTTCTCGGAAGAGCGTTTGTCGTGATCGGCTAAAACGCGAGGAACTCGAACGAGGTGATTCTGGGTAAGCTAATCTTGAACTCTTCGAAGTTTATACCTTACTAGATACCGGTTCTACCCATTCTTTATCTCTCTTTGCTTGTGCTCAACGTTTAAACTTGACTCAGGAGAAATTGGACTTTGACTTTATCTGTTGAAACTCCGTTGGGTGAAACCTTCGTTACATCTACGGTTTATAAATCTTGCATGATCCAAGTTGGCACTATCACATTACTCGTTGATCTTATATCTTTAAAGATACTTGCTTTTGATGTGATTTTAGGAATTGATTGGTTAACCACTCATCACGCCAAAATTGATTGTTTTCGTAAGTTGTCATAGTTTTCATATTCCTAACCAACCTATCATACTAATTCAAACAACTAAACCACTAAAATCGACCACTATCATATCAAGCCATAAAGCTATTCGCTTATTGAAAAACGGATGTCAAGCTTTCTTAGCCCATGTTATGGATTTGAACAAAGACAAGTCGATTTGAATAATATTTACATTGTTAAAGAATTTTTTCGATGTATTTCTCAAGAACTTCCTGGCCTACCCCGTAACGTGATGTTGAATTCTTTATTGACCTTGAGCCGTACAAAACCCATTTCTAAAACCCCATATCGAATGGCTCCTATTGAACTTCAAGAGTTAAAAGTCCAACTACGTGGAATTGTTTAGACATAGGTTTCATTCATCCTAAGACATCTCCTCGGGTGCTCTGTTTTATTCAGAAAAGAAAAAGACGGAGTATACGACTTTGTATTGACTAATGAGAATTAAACCATGTCACCATCAAGAATAGTATCCGCTACCTCGCATTGATGACTTGTTCGACCGATCACCAAAGGAGCACAATTCTTTTCAAAGATCGATCTTCGATTCGGATATCATCATTTGAAGATTAAAAGCGAGGATATTCCAAAGATCGCTTCGAACTTCGATGACGGCATTATGAATTCTTAGTCATGTCTTTTGGATTGACTAATGCTCCTGCTGCTTTCATGGATATGATGAACTGTGTATTCAAGGAATATTTGGATCAATTTGTTTTTGTCTTTATTGATGACATCCTCATCTATTCCAAAAGCCGTGAAGATCATGAGCACCATTTGAAGCTGATACTTGAAAGGCTTTGTGAAAACAAACTTTATGTGACGCCCCCAAAATTAGGTATACATCACCCATCTTGGGTCGACACTTACATGGTACAGAATTTAAAAACAACTTATTAACATAACTGTCGTGTACAATACGACATAAACTGTGAGTTTAAATACAAATATCGTCTACTAGATATTATACAAACTCAAACAAAAAGTCCTCATTACAGTTATTATCACACTATTTTACAGAATAGTGAGGACTACTAATGCTATCTTCAGGACCATCACTCGCTTCCGACTCGTCCCAAATTTATATTATCATTTCTCAAGAGAACGGTGAAAGAAAGGGTGAGCTCAACTAGCCCAAGAAGAAATATTATGACTAAGATAATGCGTAATAAATTATCAATAGTCTTCAATAATGTTAAGTCGATAAAATACAATGATAAACCAGCGGTTTAAGCTGCAATGTGAATACGCAATCCATTAAAAGAGTCAAGTAGAAAATAAAGTCTACTATCTTTTAGGTTTTAAAAGGTTTTTTCATCATCGTTTATAAATGAGACTCACTTTAATAAATATTTCACATCATCGAATCACCCCCGCACTACGGCCAAGGATATTCTTTAAGATCACGACCACAATTATTCATGCACCACGGGCCAAGAATATTTGTGTATTCATTAATGGTCATGATCATGCCAACAACTCGTCCATCAATGCATACTACTACCATCGAGGATTTTTATCACATCATTTGTAACATTACGGCCATGATTACACCAATAGTCTCGGTCATAATCATACCAAGTCCATCTATGCACTACTGAGCCACGGATGACTTTCAAAAAATATAAACACGAGGATGATGACAATGATATAAGAATTCAATAAAACAAGTTCAAGAATTATTTTATCCGGGAATTATTAACGCCCAAATTGTCAACATGATCTTTATTTTGTAGAGTAAAATTCAAGAATGATCGGGAAGAATATTTCCATGAAAAGATATCTTTGGATGAAACGCAAATATCAAGGATATTCTACTAATTTCATGGAGTATAGAAGTCAAAGTTTTAACCAACCGGGTATAATAAAGAATGGAATAACAAAAGAAATCACCGTACGCATGCGATAAACCGCATGCAGTTATTCCAATGAATAATAAATAACGGAACGGTCGTCGTGAAATTCACAATCTGCCAATGTGATGTTCCAAGTAATAATAAAGATGGAACCGGATCCGGTGTAAACACACAGATAGGATATTCCAATGAGAATAATAAAAGAGCGGAACCAGGTGGGTGTAAAACACATGCATGTGATGTTCCAACAGAATAATAAAGACGGAACCAGTCCTGTAAAACACACGCACAGGATGTTCCAATGTAATAATAATAAAGACGGAACCCAGTCCTGTAAAACACATGCATGTGATGTTCCAATGTAATAATAGAAGAATGTCACCAAGTATAGGGTAAACCACTTATACAAAGTTATTCCAACAGTAATAATAAGCAATGGAATAACAACAGGTTCTCTTCATGAATAAGAAAGAATAACACCCCTTACATTTGGTAGGAGATTGAATCCGCAAAGAAGCAGTAGTAACAAAATACTCTTCTTCTTCTCTCTTATTCTCTCTATACTTTCTCTCTCTATAGCTTGAATGAATTCGTGAAAATAATGAAGCCCAGGCCTCTATTTATAGAAGATTTCTAGCTTAAGACCGCCTTGAGAAATGCAAGTGGGCGACGTGGGTTCGACGCCTTTCGTAATTGAAACGCACAAGTGGTTCGGCCTTTGTAATGTGAAACGACAAGTGGTTCGACGTCCGGTAAAGGTAATTACTATTAACGAAGGTAAATACTATCGACGAAGGTAAATACTATTCACAAGGGTAATTACTATCGATTTAAGGTAATTACTATCGACGAAGGTAAATACTATTCACAAGGGTAATTACTATCGACGAAGGTAATTACTATCGACGAAGGTAAATACTATTCACAAGGGTAATTACTATCGACGAAGGTAATTACTATCGACGAAGGTAAATACTATCGACGAAGAGACTCTTAGATGATGACATACGAGCCCCCATAAAATAATCAAACTTACCACAAATCATTTTTTTTTTCATCAACACATATTTAATCTTTCAACAATTATTAATCATTTATAACATGTCGTCTCAATTATTGATTTAATACTATAACATATTATACTGATGATAATCTTTGTGACAATAATTGAATCAATAATATAAGAGATATGATCGCAAAGAATTATTTGTAGTAATAATCGAAAGCATATTTGAGTGACTTCTCACGTAAGCATCACTAATCAATACCGTGCGCTACTACGCAACTACGCCAGACATCTTGTACTTTTACCAATTTAGGGTAGTTCAACGGTTTTAATCGGTAACACCTCCGCCGTTATTTTTATAAAATATTTTGTCGTTTTCTCAATCCGACAATAATTACATTGTGGGGTCCACCAATGATTGAGCCATTATTTAATATTCCCTAACAAAAGAATATTCCCGACCAAACTAATATTTTATAACAACTTGCATACATTTTGCAAAATTTATAAATATTACCCACAACTATAACATTATATCAAATTTATTCCATAAGATTCAAAAATAATATTTATAGAAAATTCATCTTTATTTATAAAAGTTGGGGTCTTACACTTTATGCCAAGCTAAAGAAATGCGAGTTCGGCTTGAGGAAGTAGCATTCCTTGGGCACGTGGTGTCAAAACATGGAGTATCCGTCGACCCGGCGAAGATTGAAGCGAAGACAAAGTCAGAGCAACCAAAGTCGGTGGATTGAGTGCGCGTAGCTTTTTTCGGGCTTATGGTGGTTATTATCGGAGATTCGTGGAAGAATTTTTTCTAATTGCTACTCCGTTAACTCAGCTTGACTAAAAGATACAAAATTTGTATGGAGCGAGGAATACGAGAAGAGTTTCCAAGAGCTCAAGAGGAGACTCATTTCTAAGACTGTTTCGCAATACCATCCGGTACGGATGGTTTTGTTATATACAGCGATGCTTCAGGCAAAGGGTTAGGATGCGTTCTCATGCAACATGAGAAAGTCATAACCTATGCCTCACGACAACTCAAAGAATATGAGAGGAATTATCCTACTCATGATCTAGAGTTGGCAGCAGTCGTATTCGCGTTGAAAATTTGGAGACACAACTTGTATGGGGAGAAAGTGGAGATTTATACGGACCATAAAAGCCTCAAATATTTCTTTACCCAAAAAGAACTCAACATGCGACAACGACGTTAGCTTGAATTATTGAAAGATTACGATCACACTATTCAATATCATCCTGGAAAAGCGAACGTAGTAGCTAACGCATTGAGTAGAAGATCATATGCGAGCACGAAAAGCGATATTGTTAATGCAAAGGCCCATTCTGTATGACTTGCAAAGGATGGAGGTAGAATTAAAGACTCCAGGGACCCACATGATGATGGCGAATATACGAGTAGAACCGACTTTAATCGATAAAGTTAAAGCTGCTCAAGCTACGGACCTGGAGCTAATACGTATGAAGAAGAAAGTGTAAGAAGGAACTATTCCAGAAGCGAGAATCGATGAAGAAAGAATACTTAGATTCAACTCCAGACTTTGTGTTCCTAACGATTCTGACTTGAAGCATAGAATCATGATGGAGGCACACAACACCCCGTTTGCAATCCATCCCGGGAGTACCAAAATGTATCATGATATTCGACATACATTTTGGTGGAACAATATGAAGAGAGAGATCGCGAAGTTTATCTCGGGTGTTTAACTTGTCAACGTGTAAAGGCGGAGCATCAAGTGCCAAAGAGTCCATTACAACCACTTGAGATTCTGAAATGGAAGTGGGAACACATTACTATGGATTTCGTTACAGGTCTTCCCAAAGTTTCTCAAGGCATGGATGCGATTTGGGTTATTGTTGATAGATTAACCAAGTCTTCCCATTTCTTACCGATACGTGAGACTTATTCCCTTGAACGTTTTGCTCGCATGTACGTGAATGAGATTGTGAGATTGCATGGCAAGACAGTATCCATAGTTTCGGATCGTGACCCAAGATTCACTTCACGATTTTGGGTTAGCTTGCAGAAAGCTATGGGCACGAAATTTACGATTGCTTTAAGATACCATCCTCAAATGGACGGACAATCGAGAGAGGACTATTCAAACCCTGAAGATCCATTAAGACTTTGTGTCCTAGATTTTAAAGGAAGTTGGGATAAGTACTTGCCATCTGGTGGAATTCTCTACAACAACAAAGTTATCAAACAAGTATAAAAATGGCTCCATTTGAGGCGTTGTATGGACGAAAGTGTCGCTCTCAAAGATCTTTGGGATGAGGTGGGAGAAGCAATGTTGTTGGGAATGTAATTAGTGAAACGCATGACTACATAAAAGATCCAAATGATTCGACAACGATACAAACCAAGACAAGATCGAAAAAAAGAGTTATGCGGATCTTCATCGAAAAGACGTGGAATTTAATATTGGGGATCATGTATTATTACGTGTTGCACCATGTAAGGGAGTTACAAGATTTGGGAAGAGAGGAAAGCTCAATCCACGATTTGTTGGTCCATTTGAGATTCTTGACCGAATAAGAAATGTGGCCTATAGACTTGCATTACCTCCAAGTATGTATCGTGTTCATAATGTTTTTCACATATCCATGCTTCAGAATATGTGAAAGACCCGAACCATATTGCGTTAGAACCGGATGAGATACCAAGATTTAACGACGAAGAAGTACTGTTAAGATCTTGGATAGGAAAAAGCATATCCTACGCACCAAGGTTATACCACAAGTTAAGGTTTTATGGAGAAACCATGCTATTGAAGAAATGACCTGGGAGTTGGAATCAGAAATGAAAGCGAGGTATCCTCACCTTTTCGAAACACCAGGTACGTATGTCAATTTCGAGGACGAAATTTCATAAGGAGGGGAGGTTGTAAGACCCCAACTTATTATAAATAAATTCGAATTTCATCTAATTATATTTGTGAATAATAAGGTATTAATTTGATATAATTCTCTGGTTATGGGTGAAATGTGCAAATTTTGCAAAATATGCAAGTGGTTATAAAATAATCATTGTTGTTTGGGAATATTCGTTTGGTCGTGAAATATTCTTGTTGTTGGGGAATATTCGTAATACGGACGGTAGCGATCATTTCATGGGCCCCATAATGTAATAACCGCTCGGATGAAGAAAATGACAACTTTGAAGTTTTTATAAATAATGGCGTAGTTATTACCAATTAACACGTTGGAATACCCCTATGGATAAAATACTGATGAATACGCGTGGATGCACAAAGATTGATGAATTATTGATCCTTACGTGAAGAAGACACTACTCAATAATTGTTACATGAATTATTGCTCAATATTTTATTTTATTGATTCAATAATTGTTGCGTTGATATTTTATATTATTGTTGTTTCAATAATTGTCATCGCGATAAGTATTTCCCATTATCGATCAATAATTCATATTATTTGAATAATATTATTAGATAGCATTATTGGCAATGTCTAGAAAGTTTCATCAAGGAGAGGTTTGGTCACCTAATTACGCGCCAATAAGGAGAAATTCTTATCGAAAGCCCCTCTTCCTAGAACTACCTGGTCATTATAAATGTGATTCTCGTAATATTATTTGTGAATAATTAATTATTGATTCATATGATAAGGAAATATTTATTTTATGTGGATATAAATGTTGGATATATTTATTGTGGTTAAAAATGAAGGAGTTAATGTTGAGGTGTTTTATCAAGATTTTGTTTGAATGAAGGTATTAAAAATTAAACAAAGTGTTTTGAGATATATTATGTGAGTTATAATTTTAATCCAAACCGTTGGATCGTTGTAATTTTTGGATATGTTATACATATATAAGTTGAGTATATGTCCACAAATTTTAAACTGTTAAAAATGAGCGTATGATTTGTTATGAATTTTAAGAGGTGACTGATTCAGAAATTAGGTTTATAAATGATTTTGGTGGAAAATTCTAGAATTGAGTGGGCCCCACTTGTGGTTGGTGAAGAAATGTGCTGAATTTATTTCAAATGTGGTGGGTGGGAATAGTAGCAGGTAAAGCCATCAGATTGCAGGTCAAGTCTGCTAACATTTTCCTATAAATAGAGGGCTAAGTTAGAATTAAAAATCACACCGTAAACAAATTTTCTCTTTCTCTCTCTAGATTATTGAGTGTATTTTGTGAGTATTTAGATACTTTGTGAGTTTCTATTCATCGCTGCAAGTTTCTTTCAAATTTTATACCGATATTCCGATCGTAAGATCGATATTTTGAGGTAAGGGATGTTATTTTCTTCATATATGATATTATTTCTTCAATATATCATTGTCAAGTATTGATCGAATTTTATCAAATTTGAAACTTTTGTGTTTGGGAGTTACTATTCACGATAATGCATAATTATTCACGATACGACATACTACTCACGAATCACGACACTATTCAACGAAAAATGAAATTTTCTTCTTTTTGTCCAAGATGTCTATTATGGTTACTATCTTTGATCAGATCCATGTTTTGATCTTTTATTTTGAATTCGCTTCAAAATTGGTATTTATGAAGTATTATTGATCTTGGATAAACCGTTATACTGAATCCCTACCATTTGTCCTTCCGCTTCAACCGGATTCATTTTCTTTAAAATATTTTTCATCATCCTCATCCTAAATGATGATATTACCAAATATCTTCTACCAGAAAGGCAAAAGATAAATGATTAATCGATGAATATCTTTGGCCCGTAGTGTAAAAAGATGAACATGTGTTGAGATGAACATGACCAACCTGGTGATACAAATGAATATATCTTTGGCTCAGAAAGTGAAAAGATGAATATTTGATTAAAGATGTATATTGATTGTTGTTACAGGGATAAAATATTAATGATGGACTTTTAAATCTTAGAAGATAGTAGAACTCATTCTCTACTTGACTCTTTAATGGATTGTAGTTTCCGCTGCAGTTGTTGATCTAAAACTTGTTGGCTATTATATTTTATCAGATTTTCCCTGTTGAAGACTAACGATAATTTGTTATATATTATCTTAGTCATAATATTCTTTACTTGGCTAGTTGAGCTCACCTTTTTTTTTTGTTCCATTTTTCTCAGGAGGTGAGAACATAGCAGAACTAGAAAGATGTTTTGGGTAACGTGAGTGATGGTTCTAGAAAGATGTTTTAGCGTCCTCACTATTTCAGTAAAATAGTGTTTGAATAATTGTAATGAGGACTTATTTGAGTGTGGATATTGTCTGTAAGAACCCCGCTTTTTATAAATAAAGATGAATTTTCTATAAATATTATTTTTGAATATTATGGAATAATTTGATATAATGTTATAGTTGTGGGTAATATTTATAAATTTTGCAAAGTATACAAGTGGTTATATTATATTCGATTGGCTCTGGGAATATTTGGTTTAGCAGGAATATTCGCACAACTACCAATCATGGTGGACCCCACAATGTAATTATCATTTTGATCGAGAAAAAGACAAAAATATTTTATGAAATAACTACGGAAGTTTTACCGTTGACATCGCTGAACTACTTAAAAGTAAAAGTACAAGAATATGTGGTCGCATAAGAAGACACCAGATTGATTATCGATGCTTATGAGAAGTCACTTAGTTTGATTCCATTATCACGATTAATAATATGAATTATTATAATGATAATGACGCTTTTGTTTTATTCAGATTATTAACGTAATAAAATGTAAACATCTTTTATATAAAATGTAATACTTTATTAAAGTTATTTTATAAATAAAATATATTATATTTTATTACGCATAGTGTTTTGCATAGTGTTTTGATATAGTGTTTGCATAGTAAAATGTTTTTATATAAATAGAATATATTATATTTTATTTAAAAGATTTTTCTTTAAATATGGACCCGCCGATTAAAGTAAATCAACTGACCGCTCATGGATTAGTTACTATGCATTCCATTTTCCTATAAAAATAAGCTCATTCCTTCATTATTTTCTTATTTAATTCATCAAACTCTAGAGAGAGAAAATATATAGAAGTTTTAGAGAGAAAGTTATAGAAAGAAGAAGAGTATTCTCGCTACTTCATTACTTCTATATTCATATTCTTTTTACTAGTAAGGGGTGTTATTCTTTCTTCTTGAAGAGAACTTCGTTATTCCATTCACTATTATTCATTGAATAACTCGTAAAAGTGGCATACCCTATACATAACCTCAGACACGCCAGATACCCTATACTTGGTGAAATCCTTATGTTATTCCATCGCTTATTTATTCTCATTGAATAACTCGATACGGTTTACCCTATACTTGGTGACATTCTTTTATTATTCTCGCTGAACATCCTCTCTGTGTTTTACACCGACCGGTTCCGCTTTTATTATTATTCTCGCTGAACATCCTCGCTCAGGTGTTTTACACCGACCCGGTTCCGCTTTTTATCATTCATCGCTGAATATCCTATTCGTGTTTTACACCGGATCCGGTTCCATCTTTATTATTCGTTGAACATCCCGCTTTGTGAATTTCACCGACCGGTTCCGTTATTATTATTTCGCTGAATAACTCCGCTCATGCTAAGCACCGCATGCATGGTGATTTCTTTTGTTATTCCATTCTTTATTATACCCAAATAAGTTAAAACTTTGACTTCTATACTCCATGAAATTAGTAGAATATCCTCGATATTTGCGTTTCATCCAAAGATCTTTTCACGGAAATATTCTTCCGATCATTCTTGAATTTTACTCTACAAAGCAAAGATCATGTCGATAATTTGACGTTAATAATTCCCGGATAAAATAATTTTGAACTTGTTTTTTATCAATTCTTATATCATTGTCATCATCCTCATGTTTATATTTTTTTTAAAGTCATCGTGTATTCGTAGAGCATGGATGGACTTGGTATGATTACGACTGTGGATTATTTCATGTAATCACGACCGTAATGTTACAAATGATGTGATTAAAAATCCTCCTCAAGGTCAGTAGTGTATCGATGGATGCTTGTTGGTATGATCACGATTATTAATGAATACACAACTATTTTTCTCGCCCGTAGCAGTGAATAATTGTGGATCGCGATACTAAAAAGAATATCCTCGTCAGAAAGGTGGGTGATTCGATGATGTGGATTATTTATTAAAGTCGAGTCTCAAATTTATAACAAAGATGATGAAAACCTTTAAAATCATAAAAGATAGTAGATTTTATTTTCTACTGACTCTTTTTAATGGATCGATATTCACCGCAGCTTAAACGGTTGTCTATTGTATTTTATCGCTTTTAACATTGTCAAGACTATTGATAATTTATTTTGCATTATCTTAGTCATAATATTTTCATCGGGCTAGTTGAGCTCACCCTTTCTTTCACCGTTTCTTCGTGAAATGAGAATATAGCCGGGACGAAGCTCTGGGAAACGAGTGATGGTCCCAAGATAAGATTAGTAGTCCTCACTATTCGTGAAATAGTGTGATAATAATTGTAATGAGGACTTTTGTTTTGAGTTTGTATATAATATCTAGTGTATTTATATTTGTATTTAAACTCACGCTTATGTCGATTGCATACCTACGCTTATGTTAATAAGTTGTAGATTAAATTTCAGATCACGTAAGTGGCGCACCCAAGATGGGTGATGTATACCTAATTTTGGGGGGCGCCACAACTTGGTATCAAAGCTAATGGATATGATCCCCGCTAAGATGTGAGAAAAGTACTAGAGGGGAGAGACGGGAATACTTTTTCGCTAGATGACCTACCTAAGTTTTTTGTGCTATTTTATCGGTTTCACGTAATATAAAGATAATTGTTAAATGTCAATTAATCTTTTGTTTTGTGGCAAGATCTCAAAATGACATCCGAGAATGTTGAGAATAAGAATGGAGCACAAAGCGATCGCTGATTCACCACATATCAATAATCGTGATAATGTGCATCGTGAAGGCGATAATCCTCACAAAACAACAACACCGACCAAATGATGAATGATCAAATGTTCAGAGCTTTTATGCAATTTATGCAACAAAGAAAGTAGAGCGACTCTCGCCCAAAACGTAGGTGGAAACATCTGAAACTCTCAAGGTCACCGCTAAACAATTCAAGGAGCCGGGACCACCGAGTTTAGGGAGAGCCAAAACCACTTCGCGGAAGCATGGATAAAGCAGATTACCAAGATATTTGATGTCTGGGATGCTCCGAGGAGCAAAAGGTTCCTTTCACGCTTTTATGTCATGCGGAGAGGCAGACATCGGTGGGAATTCCAGAAACGACTCAACCCATTCAGATCAAGATATCTTGGGAGAAGTTCCAGAGTCGTTTCAACGACAAATACTTTCCCGAAAGTATTCGCCACACGAAGGAGGTGGAGTTTATCAAGTCGAACAAAACAATACGACCGTGTCGCAATACGAGGCAAAATTTTTATGAGTTATCACGGCCAAGGCCCCACTGGTGGATAATGAAGAGAGAATGGCGCTAATGTTTTTAAGAGGTTTCAAGTCGAGATACGCCAACATCTTATTTCTCATAAACCGTGGTTTGTATTCAGATGTTGTAAATAGGCTCGCTTAGTGGAGCGCGATAACGAGTCAACGAACTAAAAGAGAGCAAACCGCAGAAGTTATAATACCAAATGAGAGTAGTCATCAAGCTATGACAACAAGCGTGGAGGGAATCAATGTGCCGATATGGTAACCACTTGGTGGTAATCATGGCCAAAACAATAAGAATGGACATTTCAAGAAACGGAGATTCAACAATGATGGAAAGACGCCAAGACCAAAGACCCGTTGTTAAGGAAGGAGAAAGACCACCTATCATATGCTTCAAATGCGAGAAGAGGGACACATCATCCGAATCGCGCTATGCCATCCAAAGCATGTTATAATTGTGGAAGAGAAGGTCACTTAGCTCGATTTTGTTGCCATCAAGACAAATTCAACTAGGATGGAGGCACCAAAGGTCATTCCCGTAAAAGTCAAAACCAAAGAGTGCAAAGGAGAGCGCTTGTTGTGACCTCCCAGAGAGCAAGGAACCCGAATGAGGTCATCACGTAAGCTTATCATAAACTCTAATGAAGTCTACACTTTATTTGATACCGGTTCTACCCATTCTTTTATTTCTCCTACTTGCGCCATCGATTAAATTTGACCGAGAAATTAGACTTTGACTTATCTCGTGGAAACTCCGCTGGGAGAAACCTTCATTACATCCATCGCTTATAAGTCTTGTTTGGTTCAAATCCAGCACCTCACATTACTCCGTCGATCTTATTTCATTAAAAATACTTGCATTTGACGTGATTCTGTGGATTGATCGTTAACTACTTATCATGCAAAATTGATTGTTTTCGTAAGGTGTTAGCTTTCATATTCCTAATCAACCTATTATGCTAATTCAAACGACCAAACCATTAAAATCAATCACGGCCATCTCAAGCCATAAAGCTATTCGCTTATTGAAAAATGGATGTCAAGCTTTCTTAGCTCATGTCACGATTTAAACAAAAATACGCCGCTTTTGAGCGATATTTCTATTGTTAATAAATTTCCGACGATTCCCTCAAGAACTTCCCGCCTACCCCAGAGCGTGAAATTGAATTTTGTATCGACTTGAACCCGGTACAAAACCTATTTCCAAAGCCCCATATCGAATGGCTCCTATTGAACTTCGTGAGTTAAAGACCCAACCGCAGGAATTGTTAGACATCGCTTTATTCGCCCTAGTACTTCTCCTCGGGGTGCTCCCTGCTCTATTCGTGAAGAAGAAAGATGGGAGTATGCGACGATTTGTATTGATTATCTGGAGTCAATCATGTCACCATCAAAATAGGTATCCATTGCCACGATTGATGACCCGTTTCGACCACTGCAAGGAGCCAAATTCTTTTCAAAGATCGATCTTCGTCCGGATATCACCAAATGAAGATTAGAATCACCGACATTCCAAAGACGGCCGTAACTCCCAGACGGCATTATGAATTCCTAGTCATGTCCTTTCGATCGACTAATGCTCCCGCCGCTTTCATGGATATGATGAACCGAGTATTCAAGGAATATTTAGATCACTTTGTGGTCGCCTTTATTGATGACATCCTTATTTATTCCAAAAGCCGTGAAGATCATGAGCAACACTTGAGGTCGACACTCCAAAAGCTTCGTGAATATAAGCTTTATGCCAAGTCAAGAAATGCGAAGTTTCGCGTCAAGAAGTAGCATTCCTTGGGCACGTGGTATCAAGTCATGGAATATCCGCTGACCCAAAGAAAGATCAAGCTATTCAAAGTCGGGAACAACCTAAATCAAAGGATCAAGCACGTAGCTTTTCTTGCTTAATTGGTTATTATCGGAGATTCGTGGAAGGATTTTTCTAATCGCTACTCCATCGACTCAAATTGACTCAAAAGATACAAAGTTCTATTGAGCGAAGAACGTGAGAAGAGTTTTCAAGAACTCAAGAAGAGACTTATTTCAAAGACTGCTCGACAATACCATTCGCCTTGAGGATTTGTCATCTACAAGTGATGCTTCGAGCAAAGGGTGGGATGTGTTCTATGCAACATGGAAAAGTTATAGTTTATGCCTCGCGACAACTCAAAGAATATGAGAGGAATTATCCTACTCATGATCCGAGTCATGTATGTTGTTTTCAGACTTAAAATTTGGAGGCATTATCAGATGGGGAGAAAGTGGAGATCTTTACTGATCATAAAAGCCTCAAATATTTCTTCACTCAAAAGGAACTCAACATGCGATAAACGACGCTGGCTTGAATCTGCTGAAAGATTATGATCATACCATCCAATACCATCCCGAAAAGTTTAACGTGGTAGCCGACGCATCGAGTAGTAAGATCGTATGCAAGCACGAAAAAAGTTATTGTCAACACAAAGGCCCATTTTGTGTGACTTGCAAAGGATGGAGATAGAGTTAAAGACCTGTGGACGATGATGATAGCAAATATACGAGTAGAACCGACTTTAATCGATAAAGTTAAAGTCGCCAAGCTACGCACTCGAGCCGATGCGATGATGAAAGAAAGTGCAAGAGGTGCTACGCCTAAGCAAGAATCGATGAAGAAGGAATACTTCGAGTCAACTCTGCACTTTTGTGTTCCTAACGACTCGATTTAAAGTATAATATCACGATGGAGGCGCACAACACACCATTTGCAATCCATCTCGGGAGTACCAAATGTATCATGATATTCGGCCATACATTTTGGTGGAGCAATACGAAGAGAGAGATAATACTGCTTATCTCAAGGTGTCTAACTTGTCAACGAAAGTTAAAGCGAGCATCAAGTACCAAAAGGTCCATCAGAACCACTTGAAATTCCAGAATGGAAGTGGGAGCACATTACCATGGATTTCAAGCATCGGCCTTCCTAAGGTTTCTCAAGGCATCGATGCGATTTGGGTCATTGTTGATAGATCGACCAAGTCCGCTTCATTTCTTACCGACACGAGAAACTTATACACTTGAACGCCTTTCGTCAGATGTACATAAACGAGATTGTAAGATCGCATGGTACGCCAAGATCCATAGTTTTCGATCGAGACCCAAGATTCACTTCAAGATTTTGGGTTAGTTTGCAAAAAGCTATGGGCACGGATTTCACGATTTAGCTTCTAAGATATCATCCTCGACGGACGGACAATGGAGAGGACTATTCAAACTCTCAAGATCTATTAAGACTCGTGTTCTTGATTTCAAGGAGTTGGGACAAGTTTTTACCATCGTGGAGTTTTCCCACAACAACAGCTTATCGCAAGTATCGCATGGCTCCATTCAAGCGCCAGATGGAAGAAAGTGTCGCTTCCAAAGATACCGGGATGAGGTGGGTGAAGCAACGTTGTTGGGACCGAGTTGGTACGTATGACTACTTTAAAAGATTCAAACGATCCGACAACGATAAAAACCTCACAAAATCGAAAAAAGAGTTATGCCGATCTTCATCGAAAGGACGGAATTCAATATAGAGATCATGTGTGTTGTTAAAAGTCGCTTCCATGGAAAGGAGTTACAAGATTTGGAAAGAGAGGAAACTTAATCCTCGATTCATCTGGCCCATTTTTAATCCTCGATCGAGTAGGAATCGTGGCCTATAGACTCGCTTTTATCGCCAAATACGCCTCGTGTTCATAACGCTTTTCACATATCCATGTTACGTAAATATGTGAAAGACCCAACCATATTATCGAAGTTAGAACCTGATTTAAATAAAAGGAAGATTTGACGTATGAAGAGGTTCCTGCTCAAATTTTGATAAGAAGGAACATATTCTACGCCCAAGGTTATACCTCAAGTCAAAGTTTTCATGGAGGAACCACGATGTCGAGGAAATGACTGGGAGTTAGAATCAAATGAAATCAAGGTATCCTTACCTCTTCGACATACTGTGTACGCATTCTAATTTCGAGGGCTTAAATTTCATAAGAAGGAGGAGGTCAGAAGACCCCAGCTTTTATAAATAAAGATGAATTTTCTATAAATATTATTTTTGAATATTATGGAATAATTTGATATAATGTTATAAATTGTGGGTAATATTTATAAATTTTGCAAAGTATACAAGTGGTTATATTATATTCGATCGGCCTGGAATATTCTTGCTTAGCAGGAATATTCGCATAACTACCAATCATGGTGGACCCCACAATGTAATTATCATTTGATCGAGAAAAGAAAAAATATTTTATCAAATAACTACGGAAGTTTTACCGCTGATATCGTTGAACTACTCTCAGTAGTAAAAGTACAAAGAATACGTGTGGTCGCATAAAAACACCAGATCGATTATCGATGCTTATGTGAGAAGTCACTTAGTTTGATTCCATTATCACGATTAATAATATGAATTATTATAATGATAACGACGCTTTTGTTTTATTCAGATTATTAACGTAATAAAATGTAAACATCTTTTTATATAAAATGTAATACTTTATTAAAGTTATTTTATAAATAAAATATATTATATTTTATTACGCATAGATATAGATAGTTTTTTTCATATAAGTTTTTGTATAAAGTTGTTTCAGATAAGAAATGTTTTTATATAAATAGAATATATTATATTTTATTTAAAAGATTTTTCTTTAAATATGGACCGCCGATTAAAGTAAATCAACTGGACCGCTCATGGATTAGTTACTATGCATTCCATTTTCCTATAAATAAGCTCATTCCTTCATTATTTTTTTATTTAATTCATCAAACTCTAGAGAGAAAATTATATAGAGAGTTATAGAGAGAAAGTTATAGAAAGAAGAAGAGTATTTCGCTACTTCATTACTTCTATATTCATTATTTTTTTTTACTAGTAGGGTGTTATTCTTCTTCTTCAAGAGAACTTCGTTATTCCATTCACTATTATTATTCGTTGAATAACTCGTAAAAGTGGCATACCCTATACATAACCTCAGATACGCCAGATACCCTATACTGGTGAAACTTTATGTTATTCCATCGCTTATTTATTTCATTGAATAACTCAGATAACGCCGTTTACCCTATACTTGGTGACATTCTTTTATTATTCATTGGAATCCTCCTCGTCAGGTGTTTTACACCTGACCGGTTCCGCTTTTTATTATTATTCTCGTTGAACATCCCGCTCAGGTGTTTTACACCGACCGGTTCCGCCTTTTATCATTCTCGCTGAATATCCTATCTCGTGTGTTTTACACCGGACCGGGTTCCATCTTTATTATTCTCGTTGAACATCCCCGCTTGTGTGAATTTCACCCCGACCGTTCCGTTATTATTATTCGTTGAATAAACTCGCCTGGCGCAAGCACCGCGCATACATGGTGATTTCTTTTGTTATTCCATTCTTTATTATACCCAAATAAGTTAAAACTTTGACTTCTATACTCCATGAAATTAGTAGAATATCCTCGATATTTGCGTTTCATCCAAAGATCTTTCATGGAAATATTCTTCCGATCATTCTTGAATTTTACTCTACAAAGCAAAGATTCATGTCGATAATTTGACGTTAATAATTCTCGGATAAAATAATTTTGAACTTGTTTTATCAATTTTTATATCATTGTCATCATCCTCATGTTTATATTTTTTTTAAAGTCATCTGTGGGTCTGTAGAGAGAGTATGGATGGACTTGGTATGATTACGACTGTGGATTATTTGCGTAATCACGACCGTAATGTTACAAATGATGTGATTAAAAATCCTCAAAGGGTCAGAAAGTGCATCGATGGATTGTTTGTTGGTATGATCATGATTATTAATGAATACACAACTATTCTCGCCCAGAAAGGTGAATAATTGTGGATCGCGATACTAAAGAATATCCTCGTCCGTAAAAGTGTGGGTGATTCGATGATGTGGATTATTTATTAAAGTCGAGTCTCAATTTATAACAGTTGATGAAAAACCTTTAAAATCATAAAAGATAGTAGATTTTATTTTCTACTGACTCTTTTAATGGATCAGATATTCCGCAGCTTAAACCGGTTGTTTATTGTATTTTATCGCTTAACATTGTCAAGACTATTGATAATTTATTTTGCATTATCTTAGTCATAATATTTCTTATCGGGCTAGTTGAGCTCACCCTTTTCTTTCACCGTTTCTTCGTGAAATGAGAATATACCGGGATTTAGCCTGGGAAACGAGTGATGGTCCCTCAAGATAAGATTAGTAGTCCTCACTATTCGTGAAATAAAGTGTGATAATAATTGTAATGAGGACTTTTGTTCGAGTTTCAGATAATATCTAGTAGATTTATATTTGTATTTAAACTCACGCTTATGTCGATTGCATACCTACGCTTATGTTAATAAGTCAGATTTAAATTTCAGATCACGAAGTGGCACCCAAGATGGGTGATGTATACCTAATTTTGGGGGCGCCACAACAGTATCAAAGCTAAGGATACGATCCCCGCTAAGATGTGAGAAAAGTACTAGAGGGAGAGACGGGAATACCTTCGCTAAGTATGACCTACCTAAGTTTTTGTGCTATTTTATTGGTTCACGTAATATAAAGATAATTGTTAAATGTCAATTAATCTTTTGTTTTGTGGCAAGATTCAAAATGACATCCGAGAATGTTGAGAATAAGAATGGAGCACAAAGCGATCGCTGATTCACCACATATCAATAATCGTGATAATGTGCATCGTGAAGGCGATAATCCTCATGCAAAAACAACAACACCGACCAAATGATGAATGATCAAATGTTCAGAGGTTTTATGTAATTTATGCAACAAAGAAAAAAGAGAGCGACTCTCGCCCAAAACGTAGGTGGAAACACTGAAACTCTCAAGGCCACCGCTAAACAATTCAAGGAGCCGGGACCACCGAGTTTAAGGGAGAGCCAAAACCACTTCAAGGAAGCATGGATAAAGCAGACACCAAGATATTTGATGTCTGGGATGCTCCGAGGAGCAAAGGTTCCCTTTGCCGCTTTTTTATGTCATGCGCGGAGAGAGGCAGACATCGGTGGGAATTCCAGAAACGACTCAACCCGCCAGATCAAGATATCTTGGGAGAAGTTCCAGAGTCGTTTCAACGACAAATACTTTCCCGAAAGTATTCGCCACACGAAGGAGGTGGAGTTTATCAAGTTCGAACAAAACAATACGACCGTGTCGCAATACGAGGCAAAATTTATGAGTTATCACGGCCAAGGCCCCACTGGTGGATAATGAAGAGAGAATGGCGCTAATGTTTTTAAGAGGTTTGAAGTCGAGATACGCCAACATCTTATTTTCATAAACCGTGGTTTGTATTCAGATGTTGTAAATAGGCTCGCTTAGTGGAGCGCGATAACGAGTCAACGTAACTAAAAGAGAGCAAATTTAAGAAAGTTATAATACTCAAATGGAGAGTAGTCATCAAGCGGTGACAACAAGCGTGGAGGGAATCAACAAAGCCGATATGGTAACCACTTTGTGGTAATCGTGTACAAAACAATAAGAATGGACATTTCAAGAAAGGAGATTCAACAATGATGGAAAGACGCCAAGACCAAAGACCCGTTGTTAAGGAAGGAGAAAGACCACCCATCATATGCTTCAAATGCGAGAAGAGGGACACATCATCCGAATCGCGCGCACGCCGCCCAAAGCATGTTATAATTGTGGAAGAGAAGGTCACTTAGCTCGATTTTTGTTGCCATCAAGACAAATTCAACTAGGATGGAGGCACCAAAGGTCATTCCCGTAAAAGTCAAAACCAAGAAATGCAAGGGAGAGCGTTTGTTGTGACCTCCCAGAGAGCAAGGAACCCGAATGAGGTCATCACGGTAAGTTTATCATAAACTCTAATGAAGTCTACACTTTATTTGATACCGGTTCTACCCATTCTTTTATTTCTCCTACTGGCGCCATCGATTAAATTTGACTCGAGAAATTAGACTTCGATTTATCTGTGGAAACTCCGCTGGGAGAAACCTTCATTACATCCATCGCTTATAAGTCTTGTTTGGTTCAAATTCAGCACCTCACATTACCCGTCGATCTTATTTCATTAAAAATACTGCAGATTTGACGTGATTCTGTGGATTGATTCGTTAACTACTTATCATGCAAAAATTGATTGTTTTCGTAAGGTCATAGCTTTCATATTCCTAATCAACCTATTATGCTAATTCAAACGACCAAACCATTAAAATCAATCACGGCCATCTCCAAGCCATAAAGCTATTCGCTTATCGAAAAATGGATGTCAAGCTTTCTTAGCTCATGTCACGATTTAAACAAAAATACGCCGCTTTTGAGCGATATTTCTATTGTTAATAAATTTCCGACGATTCTCAAGAACTTCCCCGCCTACCCCAGAGCGTGAAATTGAATTTTGTATCGACTTGAACCCAGACAAAACCTATTTCCAAAGCCCCATATCGAATGGCTCCTATGAACTTCGTGAGTTAAAGACCCAACCGCAGGAATTGTTAGACATCGGGCTTTATTCGCCCTAAGTACTTCTCCTCGGGTGCTCCTGCTCTATTCGTGAAGAAGAAAGATGGGAGTATGCGATTTTTGTATTGATTATCTGGAGTCAATCATGTCACCATCAAAAATAGGTATCCATTGCCACGTATTGATGACCGTTTTGACCAACTTGTAAGGAGCCAAATTCTTTTCAAAGATCGATCTTCGTCCGGATATCACCAATGAAGATTGTAATCACGACATTCCAAAGACGGCCGTAACTCCCCAGACGGCATTATGAATTCCTAGTCATGTCCTTTCGATCGACTAATGCCCCGCCGCTTTCATGGATATGATGAACCGAGTATTCAAGGAATATTTAGATCACTTTGTGGTCGCCTTTATTGATGACATCCTTATTTATTCCAAAAGCCGCGGAAGATCATGAGCAACACTTGAGGTCGACACTCCAAAAGCTTCGTGAATATAAGCTTTATGCCAAGTGAAGAAATGCGAAGTTCGCGTCAAGAAGAAGTAGCATTCCTTGGGCACGTGGTATCAAGTCATGGAATATCCGCTGACCCAAGAAAGATCAAGTTATTCAAAGTCGGGAACAACCTAAATCAAAGGATCAAGACGTAGCTTTCTTGCTTAATTGGTTATTATCTGAGATTCGTGGAAGGATTTTCTAATCGCTACTCCATCGACTCAAACCGACTTTAAAAGATACAAAGTTCTATTGAGCGAAGAATGTGAGAAGAGTTTTCAAGAACTCAAGAAGAGACTTATTTCAAAGACTGCTCTCGACAATACCATTCGCCTTGAGGGATTTGTCATCTACAAAGTGATGCTTCGAGCAAAGGGTTGGGATGTGTTCTTATGCAACATGGAAAAGTTATAGTTTATGCCTCGCGACAACTCAAAGAATATGAGAGGAATTATCCTACTCATGATCCTAGAGTTGGCAAATGTTGTTTTGCACTTAAAATTTGGAGGCATTACTCAGATGGGGAGAAAGTGGAGATCTTTACTTGATCATAAAAGCCTCAAATATTTCTTCACTCAAAAGGAACTCAACACGCGACAACGACGCTGGTTTTGAACTGCTGAAAGATTATGATCATACCATCCAATACCATCCTCGAAAAGTTAAACGGTAGCCGATGATCGAAAGGTAAGATCGTATGCAAGCACGAAAAGTTATTGTCAACACAAAGGCCCATTTTTGTGTGACTTGCAAAGGATGGAGATAGAGTTAAAGACCTGTGGACGCATGTGATGATAGCAAATATACGAAAGTAGAACCGATTTTAATCGATAAAGTTAAAGTCGCCAAGCTACGCACTCGGAGTTCGATGGCGCGTATGAAAAAGAAAGTGCAAGAGGGTGCTACGCCCAAGCAAGAATCGATGAAGAAGGAATACTTCGAGTCAACTCTGCACTTTCAGGTTCCTAACGACTCGATTTAAAGTATAATATCATGATGGAGGCGCACAACACACCATTTGCAATCCATCTCGGGAGTACCAAAATGTATCATGATATTCGCCATACATTTTGGTGGAGCAATACGAAGAGAGAGATAAATACTGCTTATCTCAAGGTGTCTAACTTGTCAACGAAGTTAAAGCGAGCATCAAGTACCAAAAGGTCCATCAGAACCACTTGAAATTCCGTAATGGAAGTGGGAGCACATTACCATGGATTTCAAGCACGGCCTTCCTAAGGTTTCTCAAGGCATGATGCGATTTGGGTCATTGTTGATAGATCGACCAAGTCCGCTTCATTTCTTACCGATACGAGAAACTTATACACTTGAACGCCTCGTCAGATGTACATAAACGAGATTGTAAGATCGCATGGTATGCCAAGATCCATAGTTTCGATCGAGACCCAAGATTCACTTCAAGATTTTGGGTTAGTTTGCAAAAAGCTATGGGCACTGATTTCACGATTTAGTTTCTAAGATATCATCCTCGCATTTGACGGACAATGGAGAGGACTATTCAAACTCTCAAGATCTATTAAGACTCGTGTTCTTGATTTCAAGGAGTGGGACAAGTTTTTACCATCGTGGAGTTTTCCTACAACAACAGCTTATCGTTAAGTATCGCATGGCTCCATTCAAGCGCCAGATGGAAGAAAGTGTCGCTTTCAAAGATGTCGGGATGAGGTGGGGTGAAGCAACGTTGTTGGGACCTGAGTTGGTACGTATGACTACTTTAAAAGATTCAAACGATCCGACAACGATAAAAACCTCACAAAATCGATATAAAAGAGTTATGCCGATCTTCATCGAAAGGACGGGAATTCAATATAGAGATCATGTGTTGTTTAAGTCGCTTCCATGGAAAGGAGTTACAAGATTTGGAAAGAGAGAAAACTTAATCCTCGATTCATCTGGCCCATTTTAATCCTCGATCGAGTAGGAATCGGGCCTATAGACTCGCTTTTACCGCCAAATATGTCTCGTGTTCATAACGCTTTTCACATATCCATGTTACGTAAATATGTGAAAGACCCAACCATATTATCGAAGTTAGAACCGATTTAAATATAATGGAAGATTTGACGTATTTAAGAGGTTCCTGCTCAAATTTTGATAAGAAGGAACATATTCTACGCCCAAGGTTATACCTCAAGTCAAAGTTTCATGGAGGAACCACGATGTCGAGGAAATGACTGGGAGTTAGAATCAAATGAAATCAAGGTATCCTTACCTCTTCGACATACCTGTATCGCACATTCTAATTTCGAGGGCTTAAATTTCATAATAAGGGAGGTCAGAAGACCCCGCTTTTATAAATAAAGATGAATTTTCTATAAATATTATTTTGAATATTATGGAATAATTTGATATAATGTTATAGTCAGGTAATATTTATAAATTTTGCAAAGTATACAAGTGGTTATATTATATTCGATTGGGTCCTGGGAATATTCTTTGAAGCAGGAATATTCGCATAACTACAATCATGGTGGACCCCACAATGTAATTATCATTTGATCGAGAAAAGACAAAAATATTTTATGAAAATAACGGCGAAGTTTTACCGTTGATATCATTGAACTACTCTAAGAGTAAAAGTATAAAGAATACGTGTGGTGATAAGAAGACACCAGATTCGATTATCGATGCTTTATGAGAAGTCACTTAGTTTGATTCCATTATCACGATTAATAATACGAATTATTATAATGATAACGACGCTTTTGTTTTATTCAGTATTATTAACGTAATAAAATGTAAACATCTTTTATATAAAATGTAATACTTTATTAAAGTTATTTTATAAATAAAATATATTATATTTTATTTATTGTTTTCAGATAAGTGTTTTGCAGATAAGGTTTGCAGATAAGTAAAATGTTTTTATATAAATAGAATATATTATATTTTATTTAAAAGATTTTTCTTTTAAATACGGACCGCCGATTAAAGTAAATCAATCGACCGCTCATGGATTAGTTACTATGCATTCCATTTTCCTATAAATATAAGCTCATTCCTTCATTATTTTCTTTTAATTCATCAAACTCTAGAGAGAAAATTATAGAGTAGGTTTATAGAGAGAAAGTTATAGAAAGAAGAAGAGTATTCGCTACTTCATTACTTCTATATTCGCCTTTTACTTGTAGTGGGTGTTATTCTTTCTTCTTGAAGAGAACTTCGTTATTCCATTCACTATTATTCTCGTTGAATAACTCGTAAAAGTGGCATACCCTATACATAACCTCAGATACGCCAGATACCCTATACTTGGTGAAATCCTTATGTTATTCCATCGCTTATTTATTCTCATTGAATAACTCAGATAATGCGGTTTACCCTATACTTGGTGACATTCTTTTATTATTCTCATTGAACATCCCGCTCAAGTGTTTTACACCGACCGGTTCCGCTTTTTATTATTATTCTCGCTGAACATCCCGCTCAGGTGTTTTACACCGACCGGGTTCCGCTTTTTATCATTCTCGTTGAATATCCTATCTCATGTGTTTTTTACACCGGATCCGGTTCCATCTTTATTATTCTCGTTGAACATCCCGCTTGCGTGAATTTCACCGACCGGTTCCGTTATTATTATTCTCGTTGAATAACTCGCCTATGCCGGCACCGCATGCACGGTGATTTCTTTTGTTATTCCATTCTTTATTATACCCAAATTGGTTAAAACTTTGACTTCTATACTCCATGAAATTAGTAGAATATCCTCGATATTTCGTTTCATCCAAAGATCTTTTCATGGAAATATTCTTCGATCATTCTTGAATTTTACTCTACAAAGCAAAGATCACGTCGATAATTTGACGTTAATAATTCTCGGATAAAATAATTTTGAACTTGTTTTATATTGAATTTTTATATCATTGTCATCATCCTCATGTTTATATTTTTTTTAAAGTCATCTCGTGGCCTCGTAGAAATATGGATGGACTTGGTATGATTACGACTGTGGATTATTCTTGCCGTAATCACGACCGTAATGTTACAAATGATGTGATTAAAAATCCTCAAAGGGTCAGAGTGTATCGATGGACGCTTGTTGGTATGATCATGACTATTAATGAATACACAACTATTCTCGCCCAGAAAAGTGTGAATAATTGTGATCGTGATACTTAAGAATATCCTCGTCAGAAAGTGTGGGTGATTCGATGATGTGGATTATTTATTAAAGTCGAGTCTCTCAATTTATAATGATGATGAAAAACCTTTAAAATCATAAAAGATAGTAGATTTTATTTTCTACTGACTCTTTTAATGGATCAGATATTCCGCCGCAGCTTAAACCGGTTGTCTATTGTATTTTATCGCTTAATATTGTCAAGACTATTGATAATTTATTTTGCATTATCTTAGTCATAATATTTCATCGGGCTAGTTGAGCTCACCCTTTCTTTCACCGTGCTCTTCGTGAAATGAGAATATAGCCGGGACGAAGCCTGGGAAACGAAAGATGGTCCCAAGATAAGATTAGTAGTCCTCACTATTCGTGAAATAGTGTGATAATAATTGTAATGAGGACTTTTGTTCGAGTTCAGATAATATCTAGTAGATTTATATTTGTATTTAAACTCACGCTTTATGTCAGATTGCATACCTACGCTTATGTTAATAAGTTGTATTTAAATTTCAGATCATGTAAGTGGCTACCCATTCAAATATATATAAATTAATGTATGAGAATGCATATAGCCTGAAAGATTTTCTACGCAAATGTCTATAATAATACCGACCAAACTGATGAAGAACGTGAAGATGAATAAAAACGAATGCAGTATGCAACAATGAAGATTACTTTACATGTAAAATACATTTAAAATCGGATGTTTCACGCTAAACAATTCAACGGAAATTCCGACCAAGAGTTTCGGGAAGTATTCATGATTAATATTCTTCAGCTAAAGCGAATCTTTGCCCACTAATGGTGGAAATATTATATATTCCGATAACAATCTAATACCGCTTAATAACTTTACGAAAGTATTGCAAAATTTATAAATATTACCCACAACTATTATATCATATTTCCCACTTTATAATATTCAAAAAATAATATTTATAGAAAATTCATCTTATTCAAAAAGTCGTTGTTTTACAATCTCCCTTCTTACGAATTTTGCCCTCGAAATTAGGGTACTACTTAAAGATAAGTCAAGAGGTAATGGATCTTTTGGTTATTGATTTTGCTTCAAATTCTAACTCCCAAGTCATTTCCTCAACATCGTGGTTTCAAAATTCAACAAAACAAAAGAATTTCGAGGTATAACTCGTAGTGCGTAGAATATGTTCCTTCTTATCCAAGATTTGAACAGAACCCTTTCTATACGCCAAATCTTCCGCTATTTCATCCGCTTTCTAACTCAATAATGGTGGTTCGGCACTTTCATTTTCACGATTTATTTCATATGGATTATGTGAATCGTGCGTTAAAACACAAGACATACCCAGAAACCATTAAAATCAATCACGGCCATCTCCTACCATCAAGGATTAAAATGGGCGGCGAATCGAGGATCGAGCTTTCTTCTCTTTCCAAATCTCGTAACTCCTTTCCATGGAGCAACACGTAACAACACATGATCTCCTATATCAATTCCACGTCCTTTCGATGAAGATCAACATAACTCTTTTTGTCGATCCGGTGAGGTTTTATACGTTCACGGATCGTTTGAATCTTTTCCGTAGTCATGCGCATCAACTACGGTCCCAACAACGTTGCTTCACCCACCTCATCCCAAAGATAATCGGAGAATCGACATTTTCTTCCACACAACGCTTGAATGGAGCCATGCCAAGATTTGCTTGATAATCGTTGTCAGAGGAAAACTTCACCAATGGTAAGAACTTATCCCAACTTCCTTGAAATCAAGGACACGTAGTCTTAATAGATCTTTAAGAGTTTGAATAGTCCTCTCCGATCGTCCGTCCGTCGAGGATGATATGCCGAAGCTAAATCGTAAATTGTGCCTCATAGCTTTTTTAGTAAACTAACCCAAAATCGCGAAGTGAATTTTGGGTCTCGATCGTAAACTATAGATCTTGGCATACCATGCAATCTTACAACCTCGTTTATGTTCATACGAGCAAGACGTTCAAGTGTATAAGTTTCTCGTATCGGTAAGAAATGAGAAGACTTTGTCAATTTATCAACAATGACCCAAATCGCATCTATGCCTTGAGAAACTTTGGGAAGATGTAACAACCCGATATTTTCTATAAAATTAAATAAGAAATTTTGCGTATAATTTTTTTATATATATATTTTATGGATGAGGATTTGTACAAGATAAGGTGTATATGTATTTATGTGATCAATAAAAATATATTTATTATACGAATTATTACAAATAATTTTATTTTAGAATTATTGATTATTATACAGTATATTCTTATAATAATTAATTTTATAGTAGAAATGTTTTTATTAATTATTTTCCATGACAATATATTTATATATTATTTAAATAATATATGAAAGGATTTTCTTTGAATAATTATAATAATTATTTTATTGTATGAATTTTGGTACAGATTATTAAGTTAATTATTTTACCTTAATTATTAAGGTTAAATATGGAAGATAAATCAGATATGGAATCCAAACCCTAATTTTGGATTTAGATCAAGGAATGAGAATATGAATATAATATTATTTTAATTCGGTGCTATGAATATGTACAACATAAGTGTACCATGATAATGGTTGTCAATTATGATACAGTATTACAAAACTCTAGTATTATTTTATTAAACCCTAATTCGATAGTCAAATGAGACTGTAACATTTCAAGTAATTACGTTATGTTATGAATGTCACGTGTTATGTGTTATGTTGTGTATTAAGTGATTAATTAGATAAACCTTAATTTAATTTCTAGAAACCCTATTATTTATATTACCAACCCTAAATTTTAAATTGGAAAACCCTAATTGCTAAATGGAAAAGTTAATTGCTAATTTAGTCATTTAATGCTAATTAGTAAGTTGTTAAATCTAATATGTAAGTTTATATAATTAGAAACCTAAACTATTTCAAGAAACCCTAATTACAAATTTAGAAACTAAAATTTATTTATTTCTTTATTTTTGTACAAAACCTAATTGGAAATCCTACAAATTATTTGTGCTAAACCTTAGGGTTAAACCCTAAGGGTTTACCAAGTGACCAAAGTGCCATTTAATTGGAAAAATCAAAAGACCAAACTACCCTTTTTGTATTATTTAGTAAGTTGCTTGCAAGACTAACCAAAACTTTAGTTGGTAAACCAACTCTTGACTTTCCCACATGTTCAACAACTCCCATCAGTCATTTCTAGCAGATCAGCCATTTTATAACACACATACATTGCATCTAAGTCATTATATATAGATCCAAGAGAGAGAAAAAAAGTCATTTTATTGCCCATTTGGTCACCACTACTCATCCTTGACCCTCTCTCTCTAAAAGCTTCAAAATATATATGTATATCAGTTCCTTAATACAGCCCCACGTATACCAGTAACAAATCGTAAACACAGAATCAAGAATTGTCCAAGAAAGGTATAGAACCCTAATTATAAATTTCGATCTTGATCTTCTGTTAGATGTTGTGTTTTTGTGTTAGAATATGTTGTTTATAGTGTTATTAAGTGATCTGGGTTGACAGATGTTGGATCAATAACATCTATAAGCTCGGATCAAGTGTTTTTGCAAATCTGGAAAAATTTTAAAACCTTGTTCTGACAACGAATGTCAGTGCCTCTAGATCTTTGTGTGTTAAGTGTTATGTGTGTTTTATTTTATGGATATGTTCTTTGTCATGTGGACTATGATCTGGAACTGGAAACTGGGTTAGATCAGGTCTAGATCGTAAGATACAAGCGTTCAAAGTAGGTTGACCGATCTCGAATTCTGGAAATCTGGATAAACCCAGTAACCCAGAATTTCTGACAACGTTTTGTAAGAGTAAGATCTAACTTCTGGTAAGGTATCTGGACATGTTATTGAATTAGATTTGTAGTCTGACATGTAGGGTACATGATCATGCATCTATAACACTTACATCGTGCTTAGAATAAAAGATATTTCCAGTCAAAGTAGGGTTGACCAGCTGTTTTGTCTTAAATCTGGAAAACTCAGATTTCTTCATGAGCCGTTTTTCTGACAATGTTTGACCGATCAAGATCTTGCTAGTGTTTTGTTTTTATGGTTATTTGTTGTATTGGATCTATAATATTACATTCTATCTACAATCTAGACGTTTTAAATCACATAAAGGTTACCAGTATTGCAAGTTATGAAGATCAAAAGAAGTTATTCGAATCATTCTTCATTTCGAAAACCCGTAAATGAAGAATGACTTTTCCTATATGAGTTTTGGAGGCTTTAATCTCTTTTGTTTTATGTTTTATGGCTATGTTTCTTATTAGATCATGTAGTATTGCACTAGAAGTACACGATCTGATGATTATTCTGTCCAGAAACATCATGAGTTCCGAATTATAAATGGTCAAACTAAGCACCTCAAGACATCGATTGCATACGTGTTCTTGAGGCCAAGAACACCGAGATAGAAAGCGCCGCTATAGGCTATAATTGACGGATTATTTAATTTCTAATTTACGATTTTACGAAAAATGATTAAAAATAGAAAATAAATTCTAAAAATTACAAAAATAGTTTTAAAAATTATTTTTAAATTATGAAAATAACTTTTAACTATTTGGGATATTTTTATTAATATTTATAATTATTTTAATATTAATGATATTTAATTTATTTAATTAGTGTATTAAATAAATTAGAGAAAAATGATTTTAATGTTATAAAAATTATTTTAAATAAGAATAAAGTATTTTAAAATATGTTTAAGTTATAAATGTAACTTTTAATATTTTGTGATGAATTTTATTAATTAATTAATATTAATGATAATTAAGTTATTTATTGAATATTTTAAATAAATTATGAAAAATAGAATTAATGATTTAAAAATGATAAAGAAATTTAGTTAAAGGTTATAAAAGTATTTTAAGTTATAAAATATAACTTTTGATATTTTATCATTAAAAATAGTAATATTTAATATTAGATGATATTAGATTTATTTAATAATTATATTAAATAAATAGTTTAAAATAGTTTTTTACTTATTTAAAAATCATTTAAAAGGAAATAAATGATTAAAAATATTTTAAGTTATGATTAATGACTTTTAATATTTTGATAAGTAATACATTAATATTTTAATATTAATGATAATTATTTAAAATGATTTTAATTCTTTTAAAAATTATTTAAGGGTAATATTAATACTTTAAAGGTATTTTGTGTTATTATAAATAACTTTAACATTTTGGCAATGGTTTCATTAATAGTTTTATATTAATTAAATATTAATGATAATAGGATGATTTAATATATAAATCATTTAATAATGATTCGATGTTTGAAAATTCATAATAAATTATAATAATTATTTAAATATTGTTATAAAGGCTATGAAAAATCATTATTCTTGATATTTGCATCTATTGAACTACGAATAGTAGTCTTAGACTCAATAATTACCCGATAAGTCAGTTAAGATAATGCAAACATATTTCCAGAAATTGATCCGGACTTAGATAATTTGATTAGATATGTGTTTATTTGTGATTGATGGTTGTGGAATATATGTGACAATGTGATTAGGTTATGTCTTGTTACTGATAAGCGGTCTTTATGTGTTATAGTATGTTGTTCTAATCGAACGAATGATCTTATTCTCGATAGGTGTTACATAAAGATAGAACTAAGTTATTTAACGTAAAGTAAGCGTAGATCATGCAAAGTATCTTACCTTTGCATTTTCTTTATCTGCAATGGACATGAGTAAGAATGTTTCAAACTATATTATTCCTGTAAAGATTATTAACCTTATATTCTATATACGCTCATTGAATATCAACATGTTAGTATATGATAATTCAGATATATATTCTGTTCGTTAATTTCTATAAATGGTTATATAAGTGTCCCCACTTGGATAATCATTGTATTTAATCACATGTTGATATACCTTTGTCAATTACCCATATACATATATGTTGAATTATAGATTATTGTTGAACAAGATAAAACCTTTGATTTGGAACTCAGACAAGTATGAACATCCCTACACGGGAAAATTTTATGCGCCCAAGGCGGACAGAGTGAACGATCCCATCGTTCTTGTAATGTAGTATTGATCAATACAGGGTCTATGGGATGTACACCCTCGTGCCCGTAAGCTATGACGATTTGCAGATGAATTTCTGTCTAACCTTATCGAAAATGAAAACAATGTTCATTGCATGTCACCATAACCCTAGTTATAGTCAATATATAGTTTCAAATTTGAAAGAGAGTTGTTATGTTATTATTATCGGTTCAGAATACTTCACAACTATTGACTTGTTGTAGAAGGGTATTACAAAGAAAACATTTAAATCCTTTCAGCTTATATATATATAATTACTATTACTTGTTGGGCACTCAAATGCTCATCTTTGCTTAATTTAAATGTTTTTAGCTAGGCATGAACAACTCGAAGGTTCAGACAAGAACAAGTGAAAAGGAAAGCAAACAGAACATGTTTAAATGGTATCTTTTGTAATAGTTAGACAATATATAGACAATGATATGTATTATATATTATGTAAAGAATTATAGTAAAGGTTGCGTAATTGGGATTAGACTCTGATAAATGTAAGTTAAGTTTGATAATTATATTATTGGTATTATTATTAGTATTATTCCGCTCATAGAAATGGTATCGTGAAGAACCGAGTTCGGGTTACAAGTACCTGAGTTTGGAGTCTTTACAGAAGACCAGTTACGAAATCCATGGTAATGTGCTCCCACTTCCATTCTGGAATTTCAAGTGGTTGCAGTGGACCTTTTGGTACTTGATGCTCACCACTTGACTTCATTGCACGTTAGATACCTTGAGATAAACAATAGCTATCTCTCTCTTCATATTGCCCCACCAAAATGTATGTCGAAGATCATGATACATTTTGGTACTCCCGAGATGGATTACAAACGGTGTGTTGTGCGCTCCATAATGATTTTATACTTTAAATCCAGGGTCGTTAGGAACACAAAGTCTGGAGTTAACTCAAAGTATTCCTTCTTCATCGATTCTTGCTTTCTAAGATCGCACCTTCTTGCACTTTGTTCCTCATACGCGCCACTCTGGATCTCAGAATGGCAAGCGACTTTTAATTTTATCAATTAAAGTCGGTTCTATTCGTATATTTGTCATCATCACGTGGGTCTCTGGAGTCTTTATCTCTATCTCCATCCTTTGCAAGTCATACAAAATGGGCCTTTTCGTTGACAATATTGCACTCGTACCCGCATATGATCTTCTACTCAATGCGTCAGCTACCACGTTCACTTTTCCAGGATGGTATTGGATAGTATGATCACAATCTTTCAACAGTTCAAGCCGACATCGTTGTTGCATGTTGAGTTCCTTTTGAGTGAAGAAATATTTGAGGCTTTTATGATCCGTAAAGATCTCCACTTTCTCCCCATACAAGTAATGCCTCCAAATCTTTAGTGCGAAGACAACAGCTGCCAACTCTAGATCATGAGTAAGATAATTCCTCTCATATTCTTTTAGTTGTCATAAGGCATAGGCTATGACTTTCTCATGTTGCATGAGAACACATCCTAACCCTTTGCCCAAAGCATCACTGTAGATGACAAATCCCTCCGAACCAGATGGTATTGTCAGATCAGGTGCTGAAATGAGTCTCTTCTTGAGTTCTTGAAAACTCTTCTCACATTCCTCGCTCCAACCGAACTTTGTATCTTTTCAAGTCAGCTGAGTTAGTGGAATAGTGATTCGAGAAAACCCTTCTACGAATCTCCGATAATAACCCACCTAAGCGAGAAAGCTACGATTTCTTGATCCATCGATTTAGGTTGCTCCCACTTTGAATAGCTTCAATCTTTCTTTGGGTCGGCAGATATTCCATGACTTGATACCACGTGGCCAAGGAATGCTACTTCTTCAAGCCATAACTCACATTTCTTCAACTTGGCATAAAGCTTATATTCACGAAGCTTTTGGAGTATCAGCCTCAAGTGTTGCTCATGATCTTCACGGGTTTTGGAATATATGAGGATGTCATCAATAAAGACGACCACAAAGTGATCCAAATATTCCTTGAATACTCGGTTCATCATATCCATGAAGGCAGCAGGAGCATTAATCAATACAAAGGACATGACTAGGAATTCATAATGCCCGCATGCAAAGGTTAAAGCCGTCTTTGGAATGTCATCTGGTTCTAATCTTCAATTGGTGATATCCGGAAGCGAAGATCAATCTTTGAAAAGAATTTGGCTCCTTGCAATTGGTCAAACAGGTCATCAATACGTGGCAATGGGTACCTATTTTTTATGGTGACATGATTTGTGACGCCCCCAAAATTAGGTATACATCACCCATCTTGGGTAGTCAGATACATGGTACTGAATTTAAATACAACTTACTAATATAACTGTCGTGTACAATACGACATAAACTGTGAGTTTGAATACAAATATTATCTACTAGATATTATACAAACTCAAAAGGAGTCCTTATTACAATTATTATCACACTATTTCGCGAATAGTGAGGACTACTAATGCTATCCTCCGGACCATTACTCCGCTTCCCGAGGCTTCGTCTCAACTATGTTCTCATTTCACAGAGAGAACGGTGAAAGAAAGGTGAGCTCAACTAGCCCAAAGAAGAAATATTATGACTAAGATAATGCGAATAAATTATCATTAGCTCCACAATGATGTTAAACCGATAAAATATAATGAACATCAAGTTTAACTACTGGTGAACCCGATAATCCATTAAAAGAGTCAAGTAGAAAATAAAATCTATTATCTTTTATGATTTAAAAGGTTTTTCATCCTCAAGTTATAGTTGAGACTCACTTTAATAAATAATCCACATCATTGAATCACCCACCGCACTACTGCCGAGGATATTCTTTAGTATCACGACCACAATTATTCATGCACTACGGGCCGAGAATAGTTGTGTATTCATTAATGGTCATGATCATGCCAACAAGCGTCCATCAATGATACTACTACTAATCGTGGATTTTTTACCACATCATTTGTAACATTACGGTCATGATTACACCAAATAGTCTCTCGGTCATAATCATACCAAGTCCATCTATGCACTACTGGCCATGAGATGACTTTAAAAAATATAAACATGAGGATGATGACAATGATATAAGAATTCAATAAAACAAGTTCAAGAATTATTTTATCCGGGAATTATTAACGTCCAAATTGTCAACATGATCTTTGTTTTGTAGAGTAAAATTCAAGAATGATCGGAAGAATATTTCCATGAAAAGATCTTTGGATGAAACGCAAATATCAAGGATATTCTACTAATTTCATGGAGTATAGAAGTCAAAGTTTTAACCAATTTGGGTATAATAAAGAATGGAATAACAAAAAAAATCACCATGCATGCGATAGGCAAGACAGCAAGCGTGAGTTATTCCAATGAGAATAATAAATAACGAAACCAGTCCGACGTAAAACGCATGCGAGACAGGATATTCCAACAGTAATAATAAAGAATGGAACCGAAGTCGGCGTAAAACACACGAGCATGAGGATGTTCCATCGAATAATAATAAAAAAGACGGAACCAGTCCGATGTAAAACACACGTGATGAGGATGTTCCAAATGAATAATAATAATAAAGACGGAACCAAGTATAGGTAAAGCCGCGTATACAAAAGTTATTCCAATGAATAATAAGCAATGGAATAACAAATGATTCTCTTCATGAATAAGAAAGAATAACACCCCTTACTTTTGGTAGGAGATTGAATCTGCAGAGTAGTGTAGTAACAAAATACTCTTCTTCTTTCTCTTTTATTCTCTATATACCTTCTCTCTCTATAGCTTGAATGAATTCGTGAAAAATAATGAAGCACTAGGCCTCTATTTATAGAAGATTTCTAAACACTTAAGACCCGCCATGTAAAAAGGCAAGTGGCTTGACGACTAGTGATGTGAAAAGAAAAGTGGTTTGGCGCTTTGTAATGTGAAGCGACAAGTGGTTCGGCCTTTGTAATGTGAAGCGGCAAGTGGTTTGACGTCTGGTAAAGGTAATTACTATTGGCGAAGGTAATTACTATTCACAAAGGGTAATTACTATCGACGAAGGTAATTCTTATTAGCGAAGGTAATTCTATTCACAAAGGTAATTACTATTGACGAAGAGACTCTTAGATGATGACATATGGGCCCCCCCATAAAATAATCAAACTTACCACAAACGTCTCATAACAGACTCTTTATATACATTAAGGATTGAATAAATATTACCACAAATCATTTTATTTTTAATCAACACATTTTTAATCTTTCAACAATTATTAATCATTTATAACTTGTCGTCTCAATTATTGATTTAATAATATAACATATTATACAGATGATATTAGGACGAATAAATCCAATGTCTAATAATTCCTGCAGTTGAGTTTTTAACTCCTGAAGTTCAATAGGAGCCATTCGATATGGGGATTTAGAAATGGGTTTTGTACCGGGTTCAAGGTCGATACAAAATTCAATTTCACGCTCTGGGGGTAGGCTAGGAAGTTCTTCAGGGAATATGTCAGGAAATTCATTAACAATAGAAATATTATTCAAAACTGACGTATTTTTGTTTAGATCTGTGACATGAGCTAAGAAAGCTTGACATCCGTTTTTCAATAAACGAATAGCTTTATGGCTTGAGATGACAGTGATTTATTTTAATGGTTTGGTTTCTTGAATTCGCATAATAGGTCGATTAGGAATATGAAAGCTAACAACCTTACGAAAATAATCAATTTTTGCATGATGAGTAGTTAACCAATCAATCCCTAGAATTACATCAAATGCAAGTATTGTTAATGTAATAAGATCGACAGGTAATGTGTGGGTACCAACTTGAACCAAACAAGACATATAAACCGTGGATGTAATGAAGGTTTCTCCCAACGGAGTTTCCACAGATAAGTCAAAGTCTAATTTCTCTGGAGTCAAATTTAATCGTTGAGCGCAAGTAGGAGAAATAAAAGAATGGGTAGAACCGGTATCAAATAAAGTGTAGACTTCACTAGAGTTTATGATAAGCTTACCCGTGATGACCTCATTCGGGTTCCTTGCTTACGGGAGGTCACAACAAACGCTCTCCTCTTGCAGACTACTGGCTTTGACTTTTACGGGATGACCTTTGGTGCCTCCATCTAGTGAATTTGTCTTGTGTGAGCGACAAAAATCGGCTAAGTGACCTTCTCTTCCACAATTATAACATGCTTTGACCGGTATTGCATAATTTGGGTGATGTGTCCCTCCTCCGCATTTGAAGCATATGATAAGTGGTCTTTCTCCTTCCTTAACAACGGTCTTTGGTCTTTGACGTCTTTCCATCATTGTTGAATCTCCTCTTCTTGAAATGTCCATTCTTATTGTTTTGTACGATTACCACCGAAGTGGTTACCATTTCTCGCTTGTTGATTCCTCCACGCTTGTTGTCACCGCTTGATGATCGCTTCTCTTTGGTATTATCATTTTTAAATTACGCTTTCTCTTTTGGTTGCGTTGACTCGTTATCGCGCTCCACCAATGAACCCTATTTACAACATATCCGAATACAAACACGGTTTATGAGAAATAAGATGTTGACGTATCTCCGACTTCAAACCTCTTAAAAACATTCGCTTATTCTCTCTTCATTATCCACCGAAGTGGGGACGAACGGGATAACTCGCAAATTTTGCCTCGTATTGCGATACGGTCGTATTGTTTTACTCTAATTTGATAAACTCCACCTCCATCATGTGTGACGAATACTTTGGGAAAGTATTTATCGTTGAACGACTCTTGGAACTTCTCCCAAGACATCTTGATCTGGCAAGAGTTGAGTACGTTTCACCGATTCCCACCAAGAATCTGCCTCTCCGCGCAACATAAAAGGCGTGAAAGGGAACCTTTTGCTCCTCGGAGCATCCCAAGACATCAAATATCTTGGTAATCTGCTTTATCCATGCTTCCGCTTGAAGTGGTTTTTTGGCTCTCCTTAAACTCCGTTGGTCACAGCTCCTTGAATCATTTAGCGGTGACCACCGAGAGTTTCGGTGTTTTCACCTATATTTTGGACAGAGCCGCGCTCTCTCTGCTGCATTGCATGAATTGCATAAAGCCTTTGAACAATCCATCATTCATCATTTGGTCGGTGTTGTTGTTTACATGAGGATTATCGCCTTCTACGATGCACATTTGTGACGCCCCAAAATTAGGTATCGTCACCCATCTTGGGTCGCCACTTACATGGTACATAAATTCAAATACAACTTACTAATATAAGCGTGGTATACAATACGACATAAAGCGTGAGTTTGAATACAAATATTGTCTACTAGATATTATACAAACTAAAAAGGAGTCCTCATTACAACTATTATCACCTTTATTTCACGAATAGTGAGAACTACTAATGCTATCCTCCGGACCATTACTCCGTTTCCCGACTCGTCCCAAATATGTTCTCATTTCACGAAGAATAAAGTGAAAGAAAGGGTGAGCTCAACTAGCCCAAAGAAGAAATATTATGACTAAGATAATGCGAATAAATTATCATTAGCCTCTTGATGTTAAAGCGATAAAATACAATAGACAACCAGTTTAACTGCAGCGGAATATGCAATCCATTAAAAGAGTCAAGTAGAGAATAAAATCTACTATCTTTTAGGTTTTAAAAGGTTTTCATCAATTTTTATCGCTGAGACTCAGCTTAATAAATAAACCACCACATCTAATCATCCCTGTACCACGGTCAAGGATTTTCATCAAATTATCAATGGTCATGACTATACCGAATCACCCCTGGTCATAATCATACCAAAAACTATCCATCACTGCATTACAGGCCACTGAGGACTTTTATCACATCATTTATAACAAGCCATGATTATACCGAATGATCCTGGTCATAATCATACTAAGTTCATCTATGCACGTAAGCCAAAGATAACATAATATATCATGAGGATGATGACAATGACATAATAATTCAATAAAACAAGTTCAAGAATTATTTTATCCAGGAATTAGTAACGTCCAAATTGTCAACAAGATACTTGTTTTGTAGAGTAAAATTCAAGAATGATCAAGAATATTTCCATGAAAAGATATCTTTGGATGAAACGCAAATATCAAAGATATTCTACTAATTTCATGGAGTATAGAAGTCAAAGTTTTAACCATTTGGGTATAATAAAGAATGGAATAACAAAAGAAATCACCATGCATGCAGATTACTTGTAGGCGAGTTATTCCAACAGAATAATAATAACGGAACCGGTCGTGAAATTCACAATCGCAGGATGATCCAAATGAATAATAAATTTGAATAATAAACAATGGAACGAGTCGGTGTAAAACACACGTATATGATATTCCAAATGAGAATAATAAATGCGGAATAATAAACAATGGAACAGTGTCCGGTGTAAAAACACATGATGAGGATATTCAATGAGAATAATAAAGAATGGAATAATGAAGAAGATCACCAAGTATAGGGGATTCAGCGTATCTGAGTTATTCCAAGAATAAATAAGGATGGAATAACATAAGGATTTCACCAAGTATAGGGTATGCCGCATATACAAAGTTATGTATAAGGTATACCACTTTTTACTGAGTTATTCCAATGTAATAATAATAATGAATGGAATATGAGAGGATTTCACCAAGTATAGGGTATCTGGCGTATCTGAGTTATTCAATGAGAATAATAAAGAATGGAATAATCAAGTTCTCTTCATGAATACAAACGAATAATATCCCTTACGGTACAAACAAATAATACCCTTACTAGTAAAAGACCTTTGGATATCAAAGTAGTGAAGTACGAGAATACTCTTCTTCTTTCTCTCTATAGATTTTCTCTCTGTATAGCTTCTCTATAATTTCTCTCTCTAGAAGCTTCACTTTGAATTCGTAAGAAAATAATGAAGGAATGAGCTTCTATTTATAGGAAAATAGAATGCATAGTAATTAATTCATGAAGCGGTCAGATTGATTTACTTTAATCGACGGTTCATATTTAAAGCAAAATCTTTTAAATAAAATATCATATATTCTATTTATATAAAAATATTTTACTATGCAAACACTATGCAACACTACGCAAAATACTATGCAAACACTTATCATAATAAAATATAATATATTCTATTTATAGAATAACTTTAATAAAGTATTACATTTTATATAAAAGATGTTTACATTTTATTACGTTAATAATACGAATAAAACAAAAGCGTCATTATCGCTATAATAATTCATATTATTAATCGACAATAATGGAATCAGTTGAGTGACTTCTCACATAAGCATCGATAATCAATACCGTGTCTTACTATGCAACCACACGTGACATTCTTGTACTTTTACTAAGAGTAGTTCAACGAAGATCAAAGGTAAAACTTCCATAGTTATTTCAATAAAATATTTTTGTCGTTTTCTCGATCAAATGCAATAATTACATTTATGGGGTCCACCAATGATTGAGTAGTTATGCGAATATTCCTGCTTAAACCAAGAATATTCCCCACCAATCGAATATAATATAACCACTTGCATACTTTGCAAAATTTATAAATACTACCCACAACTATAATATTATCTCAAATTCACACTATAATATTAAAAATTATTTTGACAAAATTTAAATCTTTATTGATAAAATCAGGGTCTCACAACATTCTCCGATTTTTGATATGTGGAGACTCAACGGTCTCTTGTGCTCCATTGCTATTCTCAACATTTTGGATGTCATTTTCGAGATCTTCGCCATAAAACAAATGTTAATTGACATGTAATATAATATCTCTAAACTCGACCAACCAATTTAAATACAAAATAAATTTAAGTAGGTCCTACTTAGCGAAGGAATTCCCGTCTCTTTCCTCCTAGTTCTAGTCTCACATCTTAGCCGAGGATCATATCCTAAGCTTTGATACCAACTGTGACGCCCTAAAATTAGGTATACATCACCCATCTTGGGTCGTCGGATACGTGGTGCGATGTAATTCAAATACAACTTACTAATACTGCTGCCAGTATACAATCGACAAATCATAAAGCTGTGAGTTTGAATACAAATATTATCTACTAGAGATTATACAAACTCAAAAGAGTCCTTATTACAATTATTACCACACTATTTCACGTAGAATAGTGAGGACTACTAATGCTATATCATCGGACCATCACTCCGTTCCCGACTCGTCGTCCGGCCTATATTCTCATTTCAAGAGAAGCGGTGAAAGAAAGGGTGAGCTCAACTAGCCCAAAGAAGAAATAGTATAACTAAGATAATGCAGAATAAATTATCGTTAGCCTTCAACAGTGTTAAACTGATAAAATATAATAGACATTAAGTTTAACTACAGCGGAACAAGCAATCCATTAAAAGAGTTGAGTAGAAAATAAAATCTACTATCTTTTATGATTAAAAAGGTTTTCATCATCTTTATTATCGAGACTCAACTTAATAAATATTCCACATCATCGAATCACCCCTGCACTACGGCCAAAGATATTCTTTAGTATCACAACCACAATTATCCATGCACTACGAGCCAAGAATATTTGTGTATTCATTAATGGTCGTGATCATGCCAACAATTGTCCATCAATGCACTACGGGCCAATGAAGACTTTACCACATCATTTGTAACATTACGGTCATGATTACATAATCGAATAATCCTCGTCATAATCATTCCAAGTCCATCTATGCACTACACAGGCCACGAGATGACTTTCAACATAATATAAACATGAGGATGATGACAATGATATAAGAATTCAATAAAATAAGTTCAAGAATTAATTTGTCCAAGAACTACTAATGTCCAAATTGTCAACATGATCTTTGCTTTATAGAGTAAAATTCAAGAATGATCGGAAGAATATTTTTCATGAAAAGATCTTTGGATGAAGCCTTGAAATATCGAGGATATTCTACTAATTTCATGGAGTATAGAAAGTCAAAACTTTAACCAATTGAGTATAATAAAGAATGGAATAACAAAAGAAATCACCGTGCATGCGGTACTTGGATAGGCGGAGTTATTCAACGAGAATACTAAATAACGGAACGAGTCGGGGCAAAATTACATACAAACAAGATGTTCCAATGAGAATAATAAAGAATGGAATAACAACGAAATCACCGTGCATGCGGTGCTTGATGTAGACGAGTTATTCCAACGAGAATACTAATAAGGGCGGAATCGGTCCAGAAAGCCTTGATGCAGGATATTCCAATGAGAATAATAATAAAGAGCGGAACCAGAATCCGGCGTAAAACGCATGCATGGATATTCCAATGAATAATAAAGGCGGAATCGAATCAGTCCCAAGTAAAACGCATGTGCATATGATATTCAACAGAATAGTAAAGATAGAATAATAGAAGAATGTCACCAAGTATAGGGTGAAATGGCGTATCTGAGTTATTCCAATGAATAATAAGCAATGGAATAACAACAGTTCTCCTCATGAATAAGAAAGAATAACACCCCTTACAAGTAAAAGAACTGAATATAAGAATAGTTAAGTAGCTTGAGAAATCTTTTCTTCTTTCTCTATATAATTTTCTCTCAGTAGTTTTCGGTGAATTAAGTAAAAAAATAATGAAGGAATGAGCTTTATTTATAGAAAATGGATGCATAGTAACTAACTCATGAGCAGTCAGATTGATTTACTTTAATCGACGGTCCATATTTAAAGCAAAATCGATTAAATAAAATATAATATATTCTATTTATAATCTAATAAAACGAATAACTTTATAAAAGATTTTACTATGCAAACATTATGCATGCACTATGCAAACACTATGCATAATAAAATATAATATATTCTAATTATTGTCTAATAAAATAGATTGCTTTTTATAAAAGTATTACATTTTATATAAAAAGATTTTACTATAAAAAACACTATGCGAACCTTTATGCAACACTATCGTAATAGAATATAATATATTCTATTTATAGAATAACTTTATAAAAGTATTACATTTTTATATAAAAGATTTTTCGTATTATTACATTAATAATACCAACAAAAGCTGAGTGACTTATCATGTAAGCATCAATAATCAATACTGGTGCGCTCTTATGCAACCACGCGTATTATTGTACTTTTAACAAAGGTGTTTCACGAGTTAACGGTAAAACTTCCGCCATTATTTTCATAAAAAAGTATTTTTGTCGTTTTCTCAATCCGATAATAATTCCGTTGTAGGATCCTGATGATTGTGTCGTTGTACTAATATTCCTGTTAAAACGAATATTCCCCGACCAATCGAATATTTCATAACAACTTGTGTACTTTTGCAAAATTTATAAATATTACCCACAACTATTATATCAATTTTACTCCATAATATTCAAAAATAATATTTATAGAAAATTCATCTTTATTCAAAAAGTTGGGATTTTACATCTTGGGTCGTCAGATACATGGTACAATATTCAAATACAACTTCCTAATACATTTGTCGTATACAATACAACAAAACATAAGCGTGAGTTTGTATACAATTATGCATTATTGTAGATTATTATACAAACTCAAAAAGGAGACCTCATTACAATTATTAACACACTATTTCACTGAGAATAGTGAGGACTACTAATCTTTATCCTGCGGATGAGTCACTCACCCGCTCCCCATTAGTGTAAGACCGATTTTTTGAAATAAAAGTATTCAATTTTTCTTATAATTACTATTGAGTAAATGGTTAAATTGATAAAAGTTAAAGTTAAGGGTGATATATGATTTTTTTTTCAAAATACATGAGTGGTTATAAAATATTCATTGTTGTTAGAGAATATTCGTTTGGTCGTGGAATATTCTTTTACGTGGGGAATATTAAATGCGGTGGTATGACCATTTGTTGGCCCCATAATGAGAATAAGCATCGGATGAAGAAAAGCGACAAAATTAAGTTTTTATAAATAACAGGCGTAATCGTTCACAATTAACATTTGTTGGAATACGAAATTGGTTAAAATACGATGAATGGCGTGTTTGCAAAAGTAGCACTGCGGTTTCTGAGTATTTTTGAATTATTGATCCTTACATAAGAAGGCACTACTTAATAATTATTTACGATAATTCTTTATTCGATATTTTATTTTATTGATTCAATAATTCTTTGCGTTGATATTTTATATTATTGTTGTTTCAATAATTATCATTGCATAATATTTCTCATTATCATATCAATAATTCATATTATTTGAATAATATTATTAGATAGCATTATTGGCAATGCCTAGAAAGTTACATCAAGAAGAGGTTTGGTCACCTAATTGCTGGCTTGATGAAGGAGAAATTCTTATTAAGCTACTGGTTATCATAATTGTGATTTCGTAATATTATTTGTGAATAATTAATTATTGATTTATATGATAAGAAAATATTTATTTGATGTGGATATAAATGATGGATTTATTTATGTGGTTATAAATGAAGGAATTAATGTTGAGGTATTTTATCAATATTTTTGTCGGAATGAAGGTATTAAAAATTAAACCGGTGTTTTTTGAGATATATTATGTGAGTTATAATTTTTAATCCAACCGTTGGATCGTTGTAATTTTTGGATATGTTATACATATATAAATTGAGTATATGTCCACAAATTTTGAACCGTTAAAAATGAAAATATGATTTGTTATGAATTTTAAGAGGTGACTGATTCAGAAATTAGGTTTATAAATGATTTTAGTGGAAAATTCTAGAATTGAGTGGGCCCCACTTGTGGTTGGTGAAGAAATGTGCTAAATTTTATTTTAAATGTGGTGGGTGGGAATATTAGCAGGTAAAACCATCAGGTTGCAGGTCAAGTCTGCTAAAATTTTCCTATAAATAGAGGGCTAAGTTAGAATTGAAAATCACACGGAAACATAAGCTTTCTCTCTTTCTCTCTCTAGATTATTGAGTGTATTTTGTGAGTATTTAGATACTTGGTGAGTTGATATTCATCGGTCTGAAGTTTCCTTGACGTCATATCTCGATATCCAAATCGAAAGTCTTTCTTTCTTTTGAGGTAAGGGATAGTAAGGATGTTATATTCTTCATAATGATGTTATTCTTTCAATATCATTATCTTGACATATTGGTATGGATCTTATTGTGGAATTTTTAACTTTTTGAGTTGGGGTTACTATTCACGTAAGCGACCTTTATTCACGTATCTGACCTTTATTCATGTATATGGCACTTTATTTACGTATATGACATTATTTACATTATACTGATCTACTATATTATCACGAATACGAGTACTATTCACGAGTTACTATTCATGAGTTCTTATTCACGGGTACTATTCACTACAAAATTGGTTTCTTTTTTTAACCAAATTATAGTTAATTTATGAATATTACTCTGGAGATTAAAACTATATATTGATTATATTGATTTTATTATCATATATAATATTTTTATAACCACGATGTTGAAATTCTCTTTTCATTGGAGTGTAAAGATGAGTAGATTATTGGTATGATCATGACTATGGTTCTCTTTGGCGATGAGTGAAAAGTTGAATTGTATTTGGTATGATCATGACCATTGAATTTATAATTGAATATCTTTGGCTTAAGTGCAAAAGGTGAATTGATCAACATGGTTATAATTATTGTTTATATAAATTTCGAAATGATTATATATTTCTTTGAGATATTAATATATTTGGCTTTGTAATGCAAATATGAGCTGTTGATGAATATATTTGGCTTGTAGTGCAAATATGAAGCTGTTGAGAATATCTTTGGCTTGTAGTGCAAAGATGAATTGTTGATGAATATCTTTGGCCCGTAGAAATACAAAGATGACCATTATTGAATATCTTTGGCCGATTAGTGCGAAGATGAGCGTGGATGAATATCTTTGGCCCGTAGTGCAAAAAATGAATTTATTAGTATGATTATGAGCGAGGCTGTTATTTGGTATAACCATGATCTTTGATGTTTCGGGTAAAGACATGTGATGAAAATTATATTAAATCACAGATGCGAAGAGAAATTTAGAATCACAATTATGATTATGAGATATTCATATAATTGTGGAAAAAGGCTGTTGATTGATGTTACGAGGATAAAACATTGTTGGTGGACTTTTAACATGGAGAAGATAATAGGTATATTATCTATTTGACTCTTCTAATGGATTGCTCGTTCTACTGCAACTATGGTTGAAATTTTTATCATCTACCATATGTTCTAAATCTACGATTTGTTATTGATGAAGGCTATTGATAATTTAATTATCTTTAGTCATGATATTCTTCTTGAGCTAGTTGTGCTCACCCTTTTGCTTTCACAATTCCTTTCGTGTAATAAAAGTGTAAATTTGGGTCGGCCGAGGGGGTAACAAGGAATAGTAAGCGGTGGTCTCTAGTCGTGGAGTTCTCCCTAAGCAAGTATATAGACAAGTGTGTTGTATACATCTTTTAGTAGTTATATTTGGTGAATCATATAGGAGAGGTGAACCCAACGTTGGAAGGGTGTTTGCCACTATCATACTAGATGTCTAACTAATGACATACTGACTTCGTGTCATCATAAAGGCGGGGTTGTGCTCATCCACTGCTTTGAGTATATTTCTGAGCACTACCTATATAATCTTGGTGTTTATTTGAAGTATAATTCTCAATTTGAGGCAGTGGAGATAATGATAAGTCGAGAGAAGACTCACACCATTGGGAAGAATATGATATTAATCTTCTCGCTTTTTTTCTTTGGGGTCTATTAGGGTCAACCGAGGATAATTACGTGGCCATATGATATCTATCATAACCTGAAGCATGGCCTCCCATATACGAAGGTTTCTTGAGCACTTCTAAAGATTCTAATTTCTAAAAGCAGGTTTTTGACTATACATTTATGTAAGGTGTTATTGTGACGTCTTTATCCAAGGTTGGGATGAGAGTCGAAGTTGGTATATATATTTATCCAAACTTACGAAGATATGTGTTGTTGTATTTTACACGATAATTGTTGTAATAAAGTTGTAGTTGTTTTTACGTACCATGTATTTGGCGACTCGAGAATGGGTTGGATGGAATGAACCTATTTTGGGGTTGTCACATTTGAGTATCGAGCTTAGGGATATGATCTCTGGCGGAGATCGGGAATATAACTAGGAGGAGAGATGAGTAAATCCTTATTTAGTGTGTCTACCTAAGCTTATTTGTTGTGGATCGTAATATCGGGATATTATGTGATATGTTAATTTGTTTAATTAACCCTTGTTTTATGGCGATATTTGAGAATGGGCTGCTGAAAATATTAACAATGGAGTGAATGAGACCAGTGGGGATACCTCTAATCACTAACCATGATAATGTGATGTCGAGACGAAGAAGGAATTAGAGATATCCATGTGGTGAGTGAAGAATTGATAGTTGCTTTAGAGATAGTCCTGAGAGGTAGCAATTTGTGAGTGAGGAAGAAGAGAAGAGGTACACGAGGAGAGTTTATTAGAGGTATTATATGATCAAAATGTAGAATTTCAAAATCGTATTCATAAGTTAGAAGAAGCGGTGAAGAACGACGGTGATTTATGGAACAAAAGGATCTGACAATTCAAGCTTTGTGTTACCCGATATGTGATGCTTGAGCGAAACATTCTTTGGCGAGTATAAGATGATAAAGATGAAATCTGAAATTTGAAAGAAGAAAAAAAGCTGAGCAGTAAGAATGAGTGACGCATGGGTAAAAAGCCACACGCCACGTGGATATTGTGGAAAGAGATGTCCAGATTTAAGAAGGCTAAAATAGATGACATGAATTTCTCTTTTGGAAAGCAATTGGGAGAACCCAACATCGAGTTTTGAATTACCACCATACATGGCGGTCAACTGAATTCGATATGGATCAAAGATTGATGATTCAGATCATGAAACAGGAGTACGACGAGGCAGTTGAGGGAGGAATATTTCCTATAGAAAAATATATTCCAACGGTAGTGATGACGCCAAATGCTGCCCCATACAAGTCAAAGCCGGGTAGTTCGAGGGATGGCGGTTGTCATGACTTCCCAATAAATGAGGAACCCAAATGAAGTTATCACGGGAGATGAGCAATGGAGAAATCATGATGACCGGGGAGATAAAATCTGAAATGGAAGCAAGGTATTCTCAACTTTTTAAAATACCAGGTACGTAAATTTCGGGGACGAAATTTCATAAGGAGGGGAGATTGTAAGACCCCGAATTTTATGAAATAAAAGTATTCAATTTTTCTTATAATTACTATTCGGTAAATGGTTAAATTGATAAAAGTTAAAGTTAAAGGGTGATATATGAAATTTTTTCAAAATATCTGAGTGGTTATAAGATATTCATTGTTGTCGGGGAATATTCGTTTGGTCGTGGAATATTCTTTACGTAGGGGAATATTAAATGTGACTGACATGTAGCAACCATTTGTGGGCCCCATAATGAGAATAAGCGTCGGATGAAAAAAGCGACAAAATTAAGTTTTTATAAATAACGGCGTAATCGTTACAGATTAACCTTTGTTGGAATACCCGATTGGTTAAAATCTGATGTCTGGCGTGTTTGCGCGATGCTGGCACGGTTTTTTACGATATTTTTGAATTATTGATCCTTACATGAAGAAGGCACTACTCAATAATTATTACGGTAATTCTTGTTCAATATTTTATTTTATTGATTCAATAATTTTGCGTTGATATTTTATATTATTGTTGTTTGATAATTATCATCGCCTGATATTTCTCATTATCGGATCGATAATTCATATTATTTGAATAATATTATTAGATAACATTATTGGCAATGCCTAAAAATTTACATCGAGGAGAGGTTTGGTCATCTAATTGCGCTTGATAAGGAGAAATTCTTATTGGAAAGCCCTCTTTCACAGGAGCAGTTTGGTTATCATAATTGTGATTACGTAATATTATTTGTGAATAATTAATTATTGATTTATATGATAAAAAATATTTATTTGATGTGGATATAAATGATGGATTTATTTATGTGGTTATAAATGAAGAAATTAATGTTGAGGTATTTTGTCAATATTTTTGTCGGAATGAAGGTATTAAAAATTAAACCAGTGTTTTTGAGATATATTGTGTGAGTTATAATTTTTAATCCGACCAATGGATCGTTGTAATTTTTGGATATGTTATACATATATAAGTTGAGTATATGTCCACAAATTTTGAACTGTTAAAAATGAACGTATGATTTGTTATGAATTTTTAAGAGGTGAATGGTTCGAGGAAATTGTTAAAATATCAAAATTTAGCATTTTGGTGGAAAATTCTAGAATTGAGTGGGCCCCACTTGTGGTTGGTGAAGAAATGTGCTTAATTTTATTACAAATGTGGTGGGTGGGAATAGTAGTAGAGTAAAAGCCAGTCGGAGTTCTTGGTCAAGTCTGCTAAAATTTTCCTATAAATAGAGGCTAAGTTAGAATTGAAAATCACACTAGAAACATAAGCTTTTTCTCTCTTCTCTCTCTAGATTATTGAGTGTATTTTGTGAGTATTTAGATACTTGGTGAGTTGATATTCATCGGTGCTGAAGTTTTCTTGTCGTCATATCAGATATCCGATCGAAGTCTTTTGATTCTTTTGAGGTAAGGGATAGTAAGGGATATTAAGGGATGTTATATTCTTCATAATGATGTTATTCTTTCAATATCATTAATCTTGACATATTGGTATGGATCTTATTGTGGAAATTTTTAACTTTTTGAGTCGGGGTTCTTATTCACGTGTGGCGACCTTATTATTCACGTATCTGACCTATTATTCATGTATATGGCCTTTATTTACGTATATGACATTATTTACATTATACGATCTTATGTACTATTGCGAATCTGAGTTCTTACTTATTCACGAGTTCTTATTCATGAGTTTCTTATTATTCTTATTCACGAGGTCTATTCCTATTACAAAATTGGTTTCTTTTTCTAACCAAATTATAGTTGATTTATGAATATTACTACGGAGATTAAAACTATATATTGATTATATTGATTTTATTATCATATATAATATTTTTATAACCACGATGTTGAAATTCTCTTTCATTGGAGTGTAAAGATGAGTAGATTATTGGTATGATCATGACTAGGGTTCTCTTTGGCGATGGTGAAAAGTTGAATTGTATTTGGTATGATCATGACCATTGAATTTATAATTGAATATCTTTAGCTTAAGTGCGAAAGGTGAATTGATCGACATGGTTATAATTATTGTTTATATAAATTACGAAATGATTATATATTTCTTTGAGATATTAATATATTTGGCTGTAATGCAAATATGGCTGTTGATGAATATATTTGGCTTGTAGTGCTGAATATGAATTGTTGAGGAATATCTTTGGCTGTAGTGCAAAGATGAATTGTTGATGAATATCTTTTGGCCGTCTACAAAGATGACTGTTGTTGAATATCTTTGGCGATTAGTGCGAAGATGAAGCTGTGGATGAATATCTTTGGCGTAGTGCAAAAGATGAATTTATTAGTATGATTATGAGCAGAGGCGTGATTTGGTATAACCATGATCTTTGATGTTTCGAGGTAAAGACATGTGATGAAAATTATATTAAATCACGGATGCGAAGAGAAATTTAGAATCACAATTATGATTATGAGATATTCATATAATTGTGGAAAAGGCTGTTGATTGATGATGTTCTGAGGATAAAACATTGTTGGTGGACTTTTAACATGGAGAAGATAATAGGCTGTATATTGTCTATTTGACTCTTCTAATGGATTGCTCGTTCATTTCTGACTATGGTTGAATTTTTTATCATCTACCGTATGTTCTAAATCTACGATTTGTTATTGATGAAGGCTATTGATAATTTAATTATCTTTAGTCATGATATTCTTTCTTGAGCTAGTTGTGCTCACCCTTTTGCTTCACAATTCCTTTTCGGGTAATAAAAGTGTATTTGGGTGGCCGAAAGGGGGTAATGAGGAATAGAAGCGGTGGTCTCTGGTGTGGAGTTCTCCACTAAGAGTATAGACAAGTGTGTTGTATACATCTTTTAGTAGTTATATTTGGTGAATCATATAGGGAGAGGTGAACCCTGACGTTGGAAGGTGTTTTGCCTTTATCATACTAGATGTCTAATGACATACTGACCTCGTGTCATCATAAGGCGGGGTTGTGCTCATCCACTTCTTGAGTATATTTACGAGCACTACTATATAATCTTGGTGTTTATTTGAAGTATAATTCTCAATTTGAGAGGCAGTGGAGATAATGATAAATCAAAAGAAGACTCACCATTGGGAAGAATATGATAGTAATCTTCTCGTTTTTCTTTTGGGGTCTATTAGGTTGACGAGGATAATTACGTGGCCATATGATATCTATCATAACCTAGAAGCATGGCCTCCCATATACGAAGGTTTCTTGAGCACTTCCCAAAGATTCTAATTTCTAAAACAGTTTTTGACTATACATTTATGTAAGGTGTCATTGTGACGTGCTATCCAAGGTTGGGATGAGAGTCAAAGTTGGTATATATATTTGTATCCAAACTCACAGTATATGCGTTGTTGTATTTTTCACGAAAATTGTTGTAATAAAGTTGTAGTTGTTTTATGTACCATGTATTTGGTGACTCAGAATGGGTTGGATGGAATGGACCTATTTTGGGGTTGTCACAACTAGTCCCTGCTATGTTCTCATTTCCTGAAGAGAACAGTGAAAGAAAGGGTGAGCTCAACTAGCCCAGTAAGAAATAGTATGACTAAGATAATGCAGAATAAATTATCGTTAGCCAATGATGTTATCTTGATAAAATATAACAACATCAAGTTTAAGCTGCGTGAACAAATAATCCATTAAAAGAGTCAAGTAGAGATTAAAATCTACTATCTTTTATGATTTAAAATGTTTTTCATGACTTTTATCATTTGGGACTAAACAATAAATAATCACATCATCGAATCACCCATGCACTACTGACGAGGATATTCTTTAGTATCACGACCACAAATTATCCATGCACTACTGACGAGGACATTCGTGTATTCATTAATGGTCATGATCATGCCAACAATGTCCATCAATGCACTACGGCCGATGATAACTTTTACCACATCATTTGTAACATTACGGTCGTGATTTACCGAATAATCCACAATGTCGTAATTATACCAAGTCCATCTATGCACTACAGCCACATATGACTTTCAACATAATATAAACATGAGGATGATGACAATGATATAAGAATTCAATAAAACAAGTTCAAGAATTAATTTATCCAGAACTAATAATGTCCAAATTGCCAACATGATCTTTGCTTTGTAGAGTAAAATTCAAGAATGATCGGAAGAATATTTTCATGAAAGATCTTTGGATGAAGCGCAAATATCGAGGATATTCTACTAATTTCATGGAGTATAAAAGTCAAAACTTTAACCAATTTGGGTATAATAAAGAATGGAATAACAAAAGAAATCACCGTAAATGCGATACTTCAGATGTATGCATTATTCAACAGAATAATAATAACGGAACCAAGTCGGGCAAAATTTTTGCACCATGAGGATGTTCCAGCAGAATAATAATAAAGGCGGAACCGGTCGGTGTAAAACACACAGACGAGGATGTTCCAAGCAGAATAATAATAAAAAGGCGGAACCGGTCCGGTGTAAAACACCTGACGAGGATGTTCCAATGAGAATAATAATAAAGGCGGAACCGAATCGGGTGTAAAACACCTGAGCAGGATGTTCCAACAGAATAATAGAAGAATGTCACCAAGTATAGGGTAAGCCAGCGTATCTGAGTTATTCCAGCGAGAATAATAAGCGATGGAATAACAACAGTTCTCTTCATGAATAAGAAAGAATAACACCCCTTACATTAGTAGTAGATTGAATCTGCGCATGAGTGTAGTAACATAATACTCTTCTTCTTTCTCTCTTATTCTCTCTATACTTTCTCTCTCTATAAGCTTGAATGAATTCGTGAAAATAATGAAGCACTAGGGCTCTATTTATAGAAGATTTCTAGCTTAGCACTTGAAATGTGAAAAAGCAAGTGGCAGCGATTGGTGATGTGTAAAGAAAAGTGGTTTGGACGCTTGTAATGTGAAACGCCAATTGGTTCGGCCTTTGTAATATGAAACGACAAGTGGTTTGGCGTCTGGTAAAGGTAGTTACTATCGACGAAGGTAATTACTATTGTGAAGGTAATTACTATTGTGAAGGTAATTCTTATTATTGAAGAGACTCTTAGATGATGACATATGGGCCCCCATAAAATAACCAAACTTACCACAAGCGTCTCATAATAGACTCTTTATATACATCAAGGATTGAATAAATATTACCACAAATCATTTTATTTTTAATCAACACATATTTAATCTTTCAACAATTATTAATCATTTATAACTTGTCGTCTCAATTATTGATTTAATAATATAACATATTATCTGAGATGATATTGTGACAATAATTGAATCAATAATATAAGAGATATGATGCAACAATTCTTCGTAGTGATAATTGAGTATAGGTGAGTGACTTCTCACGTAAGCATCGATAATCAATCGTGTGCATTCTTATGTAACCACGCAGCAGTATTCTTGTACTTTTACTAAGGGTAGTTCAGCGGTTTTAACGGTAACACCTCTGTAGTTATTTTCATAAAGTATTTTTGTCATTTTCTCAATCAAATGCAATAATTCCGTTGTGGGGGGTCTAATGATGATTGTGTCGTCCGTGCGAATATTCTCAAACAAAAAGAATATTCTCCGACCAACGAATATTTTATAACAACTTGCTTACTTTGCAAAATTTATAAATATTACCCACAACTATAATATTATATCAAATTTACTCCATAATATTCAAAAATAATATTTATAAAAAATTCATCTTTATTTATAAAAGTTGGGGTCTTACAATGTCGGTCCGTCTCGGGATGTGAACCATTGGAGAGGATGTCGGTCCGTCTCGGGATGTGATCCGTTGGAGAGGATGTCGGTCCATTTCGGGATGTGATCTGTTGGAGAGGATGTCGGTCCGTCTCAGAGGATGTGATCCGTTGGAGAAGATGTCGGTCCATCTCGGGATGTGATCCGTTGGAGAGGATGTCGGTCCGTCTAGGGATGTGATCCGTTGGAGAGGATGTCGATCCATCTCGGGATGTGATCCGTTGGAGAGGATGTCGGTCTATCTCGGGATGTGATCCGTTGGAGAGGATGTCATTAAAGTCTCGGAGGATGTGATCCAGTTTAGAGGATGTCGGTAAAGTCTCGGAGGATGTGATCCGTTGGAGAGGATGTCGGTCCGTCTCGGGATGTGATCCGTTGGAGAGGATGTCGGTCCGTCTCGGAGGATGTGATCCGTTGGAGAGGATGTTGGTCCGTCTCGGGATGTGATCCGTTGGAGAGGATGTCGGTCCGTCTCGGGATGTGATCCGTTGGAGAAGATGTTGGTCCGTCTCGGGATGTGATCCGTTGGAGAGGATGTCGGTCCGTCTTGGAGGATGTGATCCTGACCTTATACCGCTATACCAACCTTATCCCCAAATGTCACGGGAGAGCCGCCAAAAGTCCCACAAAGTACGAACTGTAATTGCCCCCCAGTCTCTTATTTATAAGGAACTTATAAATAAGAGAGTATTCAAAAAGTCTCTTCGGGATTTTTATCCTCGGAATTTGTATCCTCCGAATTTATATCCTCCGAAAGTAAACAGCCGAAGACATGTTGAAAATTTTGATCAACCCATCCACGATGATGCCACCGACTAGCACATATGGCGGATGCAAGGCTTCTTCCTTTCCTCCCCAACCTTAGCTGAACTCGGAGAAGAAGAGCAAGAGCATAATAACAGAGAAAACAAGCGTGATAACACCACCGGATAGCGTACTCTCATTCGGTGAATCGGTGATTTTAAATCGACATTAGAATAAGTGTCTTGTTCACGACGGCGCTTAATGTTAACGCTTTGATTTTTGTACGTCGTGAAATCATCCAAAAGGACGAGCCAAAAATAAGACGGTTGATGGAGTAATTGTTGTGAAATCAAACTCACGAAAGACACTCACATAAACATAAATAAAGAAATATAAGTATGAACACAAGAATTTACGTGGAAACCCAATTGGGGAAAAACCACGGAGAGAGAGAGAGAGAGTAATCCACTATAATAATATTGAGAGTACAAGTTGTATATTTGTGTTGTTGTCCTCCCCCTAAACCCTAGCTTGTAGCCATATATATAGAAGTAACCTCCACCTGCATCCAACTAGGAAAAGGATTTCGTATCCCTCCAAATAAGGGAATACAATCCTATTTTAATAAAGACTCTCCCACTATCATAATAAATACATATGGGCCATCATCAGATCCGGACCATTAAATAGATTGGGCTGCACCATGGCTAGACCTAAATAATCACACTCCAACAAGTCTAATTTTTATTCAAACTTTAAGAGCAACAAATATAGTATTTTGTACTCTTTTTTAACTAGTTTAGAATGTTTTGAAACGTTTTTAGCGTCATGTTACATACATTCTTGTGAAAATCTAAATATGAAAAGAATAAAAAACAAAACAAACACAAAATAAATAATAATAAAAAAAAGTCAAAAAAGATGTTTGTCTAAGAGCATCTCCAATACTAGTAGCAAAAAAATTCTTCAAATTGAAGTTTGTTGATTTATGTGACAATTTGAAGACATTATTTATTAGTTTCATGTTTCATCAATTCAATGAGTTGTACATCAAATCCATTAAACATAATAAATATTTTTAACCTTTAAATATAAATTTGAAGAGAGAGAATGAAGTTGCATATTTGAAGAGTGGAAATAAGGTTCAGATTTGAAAAGTGAGAATGGAGAGGCTGTTGAAGATAATATTTATGATGTTAGTCACTTATTTGAGTATTGGTCGAAGAAACCGTGGGAGATGCTTGATATTTTTACTACTTCTCTCTAGCCCTTGTAAAGATATTATTAATTCATCTACTTAGCCAACACCAGTGCTCAAACTCAATAACTCAGCAATGGCATCTTTGGCATCAATCCATAGAGCTGGAATCTCAATTCTCTCTCCTGCTCATTTCGAACCTCGAATCCCAATACTCCCCCAGTCTTCCTTCATACCCACAAATCCTCGCTCTTTCAAACTTCTATGCACTTTCGCAGCACTCCCAAACAAAACTAGCCCCAGAATCCCTCGCCGCAACAATAGCATCTCTAAACCCAATATCAAACGGAGACCTAAAGCCCCAGATGAAATTCTCCCTCCTACCTTAAACCCCGAGAGCCCTCCACCCAATGTCGATTTGATGAGTTTGTGCAGTGAAGGTAAAATTACAGAATCCCTTGAACTCATGTCTCAAGGTGTTAGTGCTGATCGCCCTACTTTCGAAATGCTCTTGGATTCATGTAAGAATTCCAAGTCGGTTGAACTGGGGAAGAAGGTCCATCAGTTCTTGATTCGATCACCTTTTAACGGTGATGTTGAAATGAGCCATAAATTGATTGAAATGTATGTGAAATGCGGGAGTATGCGAGATGCCCGCCGAATATTTGATAGAATGCGCGAGAGAAATATGTGGTTATGGCATTTGATGATATATGGGTATGCAAATAATGGGCAGGGTGATGATGGGTTGCTGTTATTTGAGAAAATGAAGAAGGTTAGTTTGCGGCCCAATGCGGATACCTTTGTTGTAGTTTTATTGGCTTGTGCTAGTGCAGAAGCTGTCGAAGAAGGTTTATTACATTTTGTGTCTATGAAGAATGATTATGGAATTGTTCCTGGGAATGAGCATTATCTAGGTGTAGTTGATGTTCTTGGAAAATCTGGTCATTTGAATGAAGCCATGGAGTTTGTAGAGAATATGCCAATTGAGCCCACAGCTGAAATTTGGGAGGCTTTGGTTAATCTTTCCCGAATGCATGGAGATATTGAGCTTGAAGATCGTGCTAAGGAATTGTTGGTATCTTTGGATCCATCTAGGGAAATAGATGATAAACTCCCTATGCCTCTGGCAAAGAAGCATTCACCGTTGAATATGCTTGAAGGGAAGAATAGGGTTAGTGAATATCGGTGTACAAATCCATACAAAGGAGATGCTTATGAGAGAATAAAAGGCTTAAATGGGCAGATGAGAGAAGCTGGTTATGTGCCAGACACGAGATATGTGCTTCATGACATTGATCAGGAGGCTAAAGAACAGGCCTTGATGTATCATAGTGAGCGTTTGGCTATTGCGTATGGTTTGATTAGTACTCCAGCAAGGACAACTCTTAGGATCATCAAGAACTTGAGGATATGTGGTGATTGTCACAATGCCATAAAAATCATGTCGAAGATTGTTGGCAGGGAACTGATTGTGCGGGATAACAAGCGGTTCCATCATTTTAGAGATGGTAAATGCTCTTGTGGGGATTACTGGTAAAAGCTTTTATTTAATTGTCATTGTAAATTTTAACTACACTCCTGTATTTATATAGGAGATGAATTTTGTAGATGTCATGAACATCCTCAGATTGTAAATTATGTTTTTGATGAAATTCAAAAACTTTTTAGTAAACAATTAATTACTCACCCTTGTCTACATTATACCTTGATCAATGTTCAATGCTCTAGGGTAATATTTCTATGATGATACCAGAAATTTTTATGTCATGAACATCAACCAGGTTGTACATAATGGTTGTTTTGTAATACAAATGGAAGAATTTAGTAATTTGCAAGTGTAATGTTCAACAATTCTTCACATACCACAGTTTTCTTTTTATTAGATTAGATTTTCACGTTACAAGCTGCAAAAATCCCTTATGATTGCTAAATTGAGAGATTTTTTTTATGCACTATAGATGCTTTAAGAAACATCTTCCCACACATTACTCCATTTGCAAACTTCTGTTCAGACACAGAACTATGGTTTCTTCTCCACTATACGATATATCCAATTCCTTCTTACACTAACTTGCCAAGTCCTATAATTTAGATGAACTAGAAAATCTTCAACTTCTTCATGCATCAAGAAGGAAAAATAATCAGATAATCTAACTTGGATCAACTGCCGCGGATTTATAGATCATCCTTTAGTGAGATGCATTCTAAATTAACAAAAGACGACATTACTCATTCTTACGAAAAAATATAATCCTTGATGCCACAGTATAGCGCTTTTACACAGCAATGACATAATTTATGTATTAGAAAGTTAACCAAGTCACAATGGAGAGAAAAATGAATTTTCATTGATTCCAAATTATCAATAACAATCAATATATCGATTTCCAACAACAATCATATGTAACAGTTTCCCAAACAAATTATTGTGGGCTTGCTTACCAATTAACATCTATAACCCTTGATCTGAAAAATCTATGTACCTATATTCTTCGTGGTGCTCTTTATTTATGTACACTGGGAGGGAATCTCCAAAGGTATGGAGGAGCCACCTGATAGGACATCTACACGACGACCTTTGCTACCTCAGTGTATTTATTGGAAAAAATAGTAATCTACCTAATGGTTATGTTAAAGCTCAAAAGAATAGAATTTTACAAATGAAATAGCCTCAGAGGTAGGAGAACCTCAACAATGATTGACACGGCAGGGAAAGCTCATATAACTGAGTAGAAAAATGATTACTCCGGAGTTGTAAATAGTTAAGATTGCAAGGATGATGGTTGGTTGGTTGTTTGCTTCGTCACTACTTCTATGACAGCTTCATCTCGGGATGGAACTCTAAGGGATGCTTTCATGGTGTCATAAACAGTAAAGCCAATTGCAACTGAGGGTACAACCTGTAATAAGTGCATTGAAAATTTTAGATATGACAAACAAAAACAGCAAAATCAGCATTCAAATAACTATGTTAATCTCACCTTCAGGTAATTGATACTGAGCCCTGAAAATAATTGCTTCCATCCTTGCTTTTGTACTATCATAACAAGACTTTCCAGTGTGCCTTTCATGTCAGCACTGTTTGATGTCGAGAATTGCTGGACCTGTCAAGGTGGTTTTAATCACTCTTTAACATTCTAAACTTTGAGTTGCACAAATAAATTCAAAATACTCTGTACTTGCAATTTAAGGCTACATGTTGAAATAGAATTGTATTTTGAAAAAGTAACTTCATCTTATATGTATAAATTTGAATATCTATTTGATGAAGAGAGAGAAACAATGACTGGAAATATTAAAAATAGTGAAACAAACAAAATACAATAGAATATCTTTCCAAAGTGAAGATGATTCAGTCAATGAACTATTAACTCTCATTATTAAGGGCAAAAACCTTCTCCAACCATAAGAAGAATTAGGTAGATCTTATCACCAGAAAAGTGAAAATTAAGCTGAAATCTATATATTTCTACAAAGTGATATCTAAGAATCCACTAAATGGTAGGGATGTGTTATTTGTTAACTCTTCCAAATGGGATTTAATTCTACCTGCATTTGCCGCCCTCTTGACATCAAGAGGATATGTGAAAGTTTGACCCAATACACCTGCTATGGATCCACATACAAGTTTCACCATGATACCCTTCTTATGTTCCTCTGGTACACGGCTTTTCATTTCCTCATAGAAGTAAAATTTCAACCCCGAGTAAGGAAATATTCCGTAGAGTGATGGAGCTGACACGAGTGAATTTAAGTGTTAGATGAGAACACAGTACATGGATGTAAGCAGAATAAAGGAAACAGCAGAAGTATGACATACCCACACCACGGTACAGACCTCTTATCCCTGCCCCTTTATAAGTCTTTGAAAAGCAATCCAGAATTCCTTTAAAAGCTTCTTCAGAAGGGATTATCCCTTTAACATTCAATTTAGGGGTTCCCACAACCTGTACAATCAAATGTATGGAACTGAAAACAACTGAACTTTCAATATCATTAGACTCGAATTGAAAGAAAAAATGATGGAGATTGTTTGGAGTTGTGTATGTACTTTTATCTTTAGTGACTCCAAATAAATTTGTTTATATACATAAGCGTGCGCGCACATGACTGTTTTTTGCGCGTTGACTGTGGTTTTTTCCCCTGTGTGTGTGTGTGTGTGTGTGAGAGAGAGAGAGAGAGAGAGAGAGAGGCCTTAGTTAAATACTTGAAGCTATGTACCTGGTAAGCCAATTTAGTCCTAACTAAATCAAGAGGATAGGTAAAAAGAACGGCTGTCCCTCCTGAAAATGATCCTGCTACAAGATCAAGAACGGGACCGCCTCCAATGCCAGGAAAACTGTATGCAATCCAGCGCCTATATTGTTCATAGGCCATATAATGCAATGCCGCATAAGGAACAATTCGAGCAACACTTGCTCCATTCCCTCTGAAGATAATTCACGCCATATACATTAGATTTACCAGAATTGAAATACAGAAACAATCATTATGGAAACAAACATCCTATGGAATGAACTGAAAATAAAATTAAACATTTACCTATAGAAACCAAGTGGTCCTTCTGTTTTAGCAATCTTATTGAAAGATCCCAAGAGCCCTACACTTTGGAACTCAGCTCTTCTGGTCTGGAAATAGGAAACATAAAAATAAAAGAACGAGTCTCTTCAATATCTGATTTGTCAAGTGGGTTTTTACATATCTAAGTAGAATAGTAGCAGTTCACGACCAAATTTATGTATTTTTGAAGAGGAAATACAAGTGTTGTGGTTATCCTATGGCTATTCTGATATCTTAGTTTCTCTTTGAAATTTAAAGTCTTATCGTCTTTCTGCTGTAAGGATTAGGCCTGATTGCATGAGGGGTAATATTTTTTATTTTTTTTTGAGTTGCATTATATATTTGTCGGTACATCTATAGGATCCAAATTACCAAAAATGAAAGGAATTTGAGCTCTGCCTAGTATTAAGAAGGTCACTACTATCCCAGTTCAACATTATCCAGGATGCATAGCTCACACTACCTATGTCTACCTGGATGCACCACATCCCCAACACAGCATAACTCCTGAAAGAATTACCCTTGCGACTTAAACAACTAACTCAATTACATAGAAAAACAAAAAATCAGGAAATGAATTGCCGGATAAATGTTCTGATCATTTCACTTTCATTTTTCCCCCAAGATTGCTGATGAATCTCTTGAGAATTCGATCACTGATACTAAAAGAAGTTCTTTTACTATGATTAGTTGCAGGTCAATCTAATGCTAATTTGCTCAATCATTAAACAATGTGACCAACTGCATCTCCTAGAACCATCTCTATTCAATCAATTTCAGCAACGAGTTTAACAAAAGATAATCAAACAAGATTACAAATGAAATAATTGAAATAGTCACTGACCCACACCCAATTGAGATATGAAAAAAAAAACAGCATTATCGTATAATTAACTAATCACAAGTTCCACAGAGATCATAAACTACAAATTCACTAAAAACAACACAAATGATCCTTAATTATGACAAACCCAGAATACTAAAAAAGAGTTCCTGAATCCAACCCATTATATAAAGATTACTTCAACATCACCGATCATTTCAAATCAAGACCCGTAATTAAGTCAAAACAGACCAAAAAAGCACCTAATCAATTGTACCTGAAACAAGATTTTGACACGCTCAAGAGGAGCGACAACAGTCTTAGCAAACCCACCAGCCACACCACCAGCAATCAACTCCTTTGCAAACACAGGCATCCCCTCTATAAATCCATCCCAAAACAAACCCTCCTCCCCTTCCTCTGTCTTCCTTGCCATTGCAGAAGCTACAAGATAGCTCTATAGAGAGAGAAAGAAAGGAGGAGGAGCTTTATATTATATTATACTGATTCTTGAAGAGGACAAATTGTGCAGGTAATTAATTGGGGAAAGAAAGAAGAATTCAAACGTTTCTGGCCTCCGTTTATTTTGGTTTTTTCTTCATCAGGTATTGGCCAAAAGACCACAGAGAGAGGTCAGAGGAGTCAAGAGAAGAGAAGCCATACGCAACATAAAGCTTCTGTATTCTATTTTATTTTTATTTTATTTAAAGATACCAAATCATGCAAGAGAAGGAAGGATGCATCTGAAAACTGAAAGCATGTTAATTTTGTTTAATTTATGGATACAGTGTCGGAAGGCATGTACAAAACATTTTGTGAGCATTCTATTCATCAATTGACTAATTTATCATAAAATTAATCTCATAGTAACCGAATTCCTGAAAATATATTAGGAGTAATATTTTGGGACTAAATTGTCCTATTTGTTATATTTTTATAAAAGTGTTTTCTAAACTTACTTTTTTTTAACACAAGTCTCTCTCTCATAGATATTTTAATTATGTAAAATTGTTCCTCCAACCAACCTCTTTTGTCAATAAAAATTGATTTTTTTTTCTAAATTAAATTTGACAGAAAATATTAACATATTATTCATGCCTATAATAAGGTTAGTATAGTCATTATGGTAGTTAGACCTATTTGAAATACATTTTTTTAAAACAATAAAATTCTCATTTACGATCAAAAATTGACAAATACGAGCTAAGAGGTCTCAAATTAAGGTTCAAATTCATCTTAATCGAACCATGAATTTTAAATTAGGGCTAAAATTATTTCAACCACCTCGTATTTTGTGAAATTAAAGTTACAAGTAATCGTTAGTGTTTAAATTAGTGTTGCAAATGGAGTTAATAATTCGATTGTCACATTGGGAAAATTACGACACGCCTGTTAACACTATAATAACCTTAATTTATGCAACAGAATAATACGTTAGCATTTTTTTTTGTCAAATTCAATTAACATAAATTATTTTATTATCAACAAAAAAAGATGGAGGAGCAATTTTACATGACTAATGTATATACGAAGGAGACTTGTGCGAAAAAATAAATTTAGGGAACACAAAAAAAATATGACAAATAAAAAGGTTACATTTACAATTTATTCTATTACTATTATCGGATAGAATTGATTCTACTTCTTTCCATGACAAGAAGTTGGCGATTTGTATTATCATAATTCCATTCACCATATCTTATTATTCGGTTACATTCCCACTAATTCACCATATCTTATTATTCGGTTACATTCCCACTAACTTTTGTCACAAATATTCAAATAAAAGAAATTATAATCTTAAATAATTAATTTTATTCATAGAAGTTTTAAACAAAAATTAAGTTTTAGAAAAGAAATACAATCATTTAAAATAATTTTTTTATTGTTTTGATACAAAAAATAAAATTTTAGTTATGAAATTATTGGAGAATGGATTGGAGATGTACATATTTTCATCCGTTTTAAAATTAGTGATATATTTTTTTTTAAATTATAACATGACATAATTTTTTTACATATTATTGTTTTAATTCTTAGTTGATTGATTTATTTTGACATTATCATACAATTGCTACTATAATTTTAGATAATATTAGAGATGTAAAAATTTTTAAAAGTCTTTACTTTACAAATATTTTAATTAATCTATAATTATAATTTCTAAATTATTAAAAAGTACAACAAATTATTATTTTTGTTATTCTTAAAATTTAAATAAATTATTTTAAATGTAAGGTTCATATTTCAACAATCATTTGTTCCTATCCTCAACAGCAACCCCATCCTTTGCGTGGTCACTTTCTGCAATCATCTTGTCTAGAAGGATTTCATAAATTACTTTAGTAGAACAAAAGTTGCCCTAATTGTGACATTTTCAAAATAAATCACGTCATTTATTATATTAATAAGTTAGAGTAATAAAATAATAATATAATTTAAAAATAAAAATATTTTCTCTTCCGTTCTCTACTTCTAAACTCACAAATAAGAGAAAATATAATTAAAATCTTATCCATTTATTTCTTTTGAAAACTCACAAACATGACCGACAATGAAAATTATAATCCATTTTCATTATTTCCCCTCCAAACTCACAAACAAATATTTTTATACATCTATAGTGACACTTTTTCATGTAAAAATATCAAAAAATACTGTAAAAATATCAATTTCCTTTATTTTTTTTATGTGTTGCACATACATGTAGGAAAAAACATTCAAATTAATTTCACGGAATGGTCTAATTTATAAATTTTAATTAGTTCAGTTGACTAATTACATATTTTTTAAATTTAGTGATGTAATGCTAAAAAAATTACAACCACCATGGAGTAAAATCCCTTTTTGCCTATCTTGAACCTTCGCCGAGTCCACAAAATTTTGAACTCAACCAACCATTTTCACCATTAGACCAGATTAGCTGAAGCACTGGTGTTTTTAACTGCATAGATTGCTTAAGAAGAAGAAACACAAAAAGAAATATTGGGTCCCTGCCCAGAATAAATATAAATAAATGCATCAAAGCTAGGGAAAATTAGGAAAGAAAGAGTAGGTATCTTGAGTAGTAACAATCCATAAAATTAAGTAAAGTCACAATCTTGAATACAGCCACTGATGAAACCTAGATGATTCGATCAATATCATGTCCAAAGACAACCAAGTTAATGAAACTCAGCAAGGGTTTTACTAGTATGCATACCATATAATCATCCCCCAAGAATTAATTAGACAAATAAATATATACTCCTATAGCATTTTAGAAGGATTCGTTAATAAATAGCTTTTGTCATGTCAGCAGGGGGGGCCTAATGTTTTGAGGAAATGTCTCGTCAGATGAGTTCAACCGACTGCTATTCAGAGTTTTTATGCGGTTGACAGTGTCAAATAAGCTGGAGTAGGATTGCCTCAAGTTTCTCTCCGTTGTCCCATTCATGAACTTTTGCTTTGATGAGGATAGGATTATTGCATATGAGTTTCCATAAAGGAAAGTTCTTTCTCGGCATTACATGGTCTCCTTCTCCGAGTTTCAAAGTTGGGCAATAATCACCTTTCCCATCTCCAAGGTAGATAAATGTTTTCTTCCCATTATCAGAACAAGAAGCTTGGATTCGCTCCATCACAAGACCCTATTGTGGAAACCAAAAATACTATTAAGCACTAATGATCCAAAGGGGAAAAAGAAATTGGGCCTCTAAATCATAAATCCTTATTTAACATGTATGCAAATTAATTTAGATTCCTTCAAATGCTTCCATTGTTGTAACATCTACAAACAGTGTAATTAATTGCTGGGAAGAACCCCCAATGCAGCAAGTAAGATAATCTTAATTTTTGAAGTTCAAACTGAAACAGTTCATCAGACCTTATGCAATATAAATGTTATGCATGCAAAATAAAGCCAAACTATAAGCTAAAGCTTTTACTTATGCGCCCAAATGATTTAAACTAACAGTCAAATGCATGAACTATATCAGAAGCAGACCTCGACATAATTCTACCTTTACAGTAGCTGCGACTTGTGAGATTGAAGGGTGGAAATGAAATAGCAGTTCTTTGTTTATTTGTCAGATTCAAGATATACTTATCTAATTATTATGATTATTATCGTAGTTACTATAAATCTTGTGGGCAAAGACAGGCACACACCAATGATGCAAACCTTAGTACTTGAGAAACAGTTGAATCTCTAAGGCTATGTTTGTTTGCAATGATTATAATCCCAAAACTATTAATCTTAAGATTAAATAGTCCTAGTCACATGTTTGTTTTTTATGGGATTATTCATGAGATAATTTAAAATAATCACATATTATGTTTGTTTTTTACAAGATTAATTAAAGGATTGGATAAAAATATCATTTGGACTATTATACCCTTACCAATAATAACATATTTTAAACTATAATTTAAACTTGTTTATACATCAAAAAGGCACCTATAAATAAATCAAAAAATTATTTAAACATATCACACATACGTGCTAGAGGCAGTTATGATGAAGCTCGTCATGAAAAAATTATTTTAAGAAAAATAAATGATAAATTTTTTAATAGTAAATGTAGATGTATTTTCAAAATAAGTTTTTATTCTCATAAAAAAAAAATACAACTACGAAAACGTTTAAATGTATTAATACATTGATTACTACATTTATTAATTTGATGTATTAATTAATGTAGTAATCAATGTATTACTTTTTATTACATTAATTTTTATTACGTTGAAATTATCACAAGAAATAAAGGTTAGTATAATTATAGGAAATTATCACAGGAAATAAAGGTTGAAATTATCACAGGAAATAAAGGTTAGTATCTTGATAAGTTGGTTAACTTAATATATATAAATTAAGTTAAAATTTGTCCAAGAATTTTATTAATTTCTATTTATTAATACACACTAGTCATATTAAAAGAAATAAAGGTTAGTTTTGTCCATAATTTTTAATCCCACATGATGAGATTATAATACCAAGCTAGATATGTTATTAAATAGTCCCCCATCTTAAGTCATTTTATAATCATTGGACTAATAGTCTCATGTCCAAATTTAAAAACAAACAAGACACTTTGGATTTATAGTCATATCCCAAGTGTAATCCTTGCAAACAAACATAGCCTAAAAGATTATATTTAATGAGTTAATACTCTTTTATTGATTTATGAATTTTGATGGATTTAACCATTCCATTTGGAATATTAATAATTGTATTATTTGATACTAAGTAATCTTCTCATAGTAATTATTGCACGATAACTACATATATATATATATATATATATATATATATGTGTGTGTGTGTGTGTGTGTGTGTGTGTGTGTGTGTTGTGTTTATGTGCTTGTATATATCCCAATTCATCCATGACTACATTCTCTTTATAATAACAACTGAATATAATACTCTTAATGGATGGCAAACCATATCAAGAGCTTTAACATATCCAAATTTTATTTTCTAAATCAAATTTTATGGGTTTCTTTTAATAAGAGTTCTATTATTCTTCAAAAATACCAAAAGGTTAAAAACATTAAAAAGGACAGGTCCCATCGAGATTTGAATTCGGGTTATTAGATTCAGAGTCCAATGTCCTTAATTACCGCTAGACCATGGGACCTTAACATGCAATTTTAACTTGTATTTTGTCTATTAGTCATTCTTTAATTAGGTTGACAACATCCCATAAGACCATATCATCGTCTTACCTCCTTAGTTTTATTTAAATAAATAAGCTATATTTGAACTTCTATTACCTTCGGTTTCTCCCTCATCATATCTTTCCTACTAATTAAGTAATTATTGGATGAAAATTTAGATAGATGCACACACACATATTTATCACATTCATGCATGACAACATTTTATATATATTAGCATCAATATTACCAATTGAAAATAAAAATACTCTTCATGAATGACAAGCCTCATCATGACCTTTAACATATGAAGATTTATTTTTCGAAGTAAAATTACACCGACTAACATTCATTTTAAAAAGATAAAAAGGGGAAGGTCCCACCGAGATTTGAACTCGGGTTACTGGATTCAGAGTCCAATGTCCTAACCGCTAGACCATGGGACCTTAACATGCAATCATAACTTGTGTTTCAACTTTTATTTCTTCTTTTATTAGGTTGGCTACCATTTATTACTTTTTTTCCTCTTGTTAAATCTTTCAATAATATTTAATCTTATGATACTAATTATTGACATGAAAGTTAAGAGACGCACACATATATCATATTCATGTAGGGCTACATTTTATGTATATTAATATCTATACCACCAAATACTCTTCATGGACGACAAGCCGAGTCTTTAACACATGCTATTATTATTTTCAAAAATAAAATATACTATAATAATATTTCCTTTCAATAAGAGTTCATTTTTTTCTCAAGAAAAACATCATATCATATATTCATAGGGAAAAATATGTGAAAAAGTAAATGTAACACCCCAGTCCCACATCGTGTTGAATACTTTGATATGTATATAAGGACTCAAGCTGCTATCACTAATGCATTCAATCGTCACCTTTTGGGTGAGCATTTTATGCGCTAAAATAACCTAAGAAGATACTATTAAGACAATGTTACAACCTCAGTATGTTATGATTTGATTTGGACTCGGGATTTGACTTGGGTCGTAACAATAAAGGTCCAACAGATATTTGAACTCGGGTTACTAGTTTTTACATCATTTTTATCTCCTTTTATTAGCCTTAGCTACATCTAATCTGAAATTATCATTGTCTTACCTCCTTCAATTGTTTTTATTTTTTTTGGTAAGTTACATCCTTCGCATCTATTACCTTTTGTTTCTTACTTGTTAAGGCTTTAGAAATGCAGTAGCGTCGTGTTTTCCCACTTAAGAAATCAGGAAGACTTTGTCATTCCTCACACATTTTACCTCAGAAAATACTAGGAGCTTTTTAAAGTCTTGTGCAAGATGGACCAGTAATGTAGGTTGAGAAGATGTTTCATTATCTAGTAATCTGTACTTTATCCAGAAGTATTTATGCACGTGTTAAAACTTCCTGATCAATGTTAGTATAGTACACTTACAAGTATAATACTTCTAATGTAGATGTATTTTCAAAATAAGTTTTTATTCTCATAAAAAAAAAAATACAACTACGAAAAGCGTTGAAGTGTATTAATACATTGATTACTACATTTATTAATTTGATGTATTAATTAATGTAGTAATCAATGTATTACTTTTTATTACATTAATTTTTATTATGTTGAAATTATCACAAGAAATAAAGGTTAGTATAATTATAGGAAATTATCACAGGAAATAAAGGTTAGTATAATAAAGGTTGAAATTATCACAGGAAATAAAGGTTAGTATCTTAATAAGTTGGTTAAATTAAAGTTTCAACTTTCAATATCCTAACAATATTATCTTGATAAGTGAGTATCTTGATAAGTTGGTAACTTAATATATATAAATTAAGTTAAAATTTGTCCAGGAATTTTATTAATTTCTATTTATTAATACACACTAGTCATATTAAAAGAAATAAAGGTTAGTTTTGTCCATACTTTTTTAATCTCACGTGATGAGATTATAATACCAAGCTAGATATGGTATTAAATAGCCCCCCATCTTAAGTCATTTTATAATCATTGGACTAATAGTTCCAGGTCCAAATTTAAAAACAAACAAGACACTTGGGATTAATAGTCTTATCTCAAGTGTAATCCTTGCAAACAAACATAGCCTAAAAGATTATATTTAATGAGTTAATACTCTTTTATTGATTTATGAATTTTGATGGATTTAACCATTCCATTTTGGAATATTAATAATTGTATTATTTGATACTAAGTAATCTTCTCATAGTAATTATTGGCACAATAACTATTGGCACACACACACACACATATATGTGTGTGTGTGTTGTGTTTGTGTGCTTGTATATATCCCTATTCATCCATAACTACATTCTCTTTATAATAACAACTGAATATAATACTCTTAAATGGATGGCAAGCCATATCAAGAGCTTTAACATATCCAAATTTTATTTTCTAAATCAAATTTTATGGGTTTCTTTTAATAAGAGTTCTATTATTCTTCAAAAGTACCAAAAAGTTAAAAACATTAAAAAGGACAGGTCCCACTGAGATTTGAATTCGAGTTATTAGATTCAGAGTCCAATGTCCTTAATTACCGCTAGACCATGGGACCTTAACATGCAATTATAACTTGTATTTTGTCTATTAGTCATTCTTTAATTAGGTTGACAACATCCCATAAGACCATATCATCGTCTTACCTCCTTAGTTTTATTTAAATAAATAAGCTATATTTGAACTTCTATTACCTTCGGTTTCCCCCTCATCATATCTTTCCTACTGATTAAGTAATTATTGGATGAAAATTTAGATAGATACACACACATATTTATCACATTCATGCATGACAACATTTTATATATATTAGCATCAATATCACCAATTGAAAATAAAAATACTCTTCATAAATGACAAGTGCAAAAAATGTAAAAAAAAAAAAAAGAAGAAGAAGGTCCCACCGAGATTTGAACTCGGGTTACTGGATTCAGAGTCCAATGTCCTAACCGCTAGACCATGGGACCTTAACATGCAATCATAACTTGTGATTCAACTTTTATTTCTTCTTTTATTAGGTTGGCTACCATTTATTACTTTTTTTTCCCTCTTGTTAAATCTTTCAATAATATTAATCTTTTGATACTAATTATTGACATGAAAGTTCAGAGACGCACACACATATCATATTCATGTAGGGCTACATTTTAATTATATTAGTATCTATACCACCAAATACTCTTCATGGACGACAAGTCGAATCTTTAACACATGCTATTATGATTTTCAAAAATAAAATATACTATAATAATATTTCCTTTCAATAAGAGTTCATTTTTTTCTCAAGAAAAACATCATATCATATATTCATAGGGAAAAATATTTGAAAAAGTAAATGTAACACCCCAATCCCACATCGTAACATGTTGAATACTTTGATATGTATATAAGGACTCAAGTTGCTATCACTAATACATTCAGTCGTGACCTTTTGGGTGAGCATTTTATGCGCTAAGATGACCTAAGAAGATACTATTAAGACAATGTTACAACCTCGGTATGTTATGATTTGATTTGGACTCGAGATTGTCGTAATAGTAAAGGTCCAACAGAGATTTGAACACGGGTTACTAGTTTTTACATCATTTTTTTCTCCTTTATTAGCCTTAGCTACATCTAATCTGAAATTATCATTGTCTTACCTCCTTAGCTTGTTTTTATTTTTTTTGATAAGTTACATCCTTCGCATCTATTACCTTTTGTTTCTTACTTGTTAAAGCTTTAGAAATGCAGTAGCGTCGTGTTTTACCACTTAAGAAATCAGGAAGACTTTGTCATTCCTCACACATTGTACCTCGGAAAATACTAGGAGCTTTTTAATGTTTTGTGTAAGATGGACCAGTAATGTAGTTGAGAAGATGTTTCATTATCTAGTAATCTGTACTTTATCCAGAAGTATTTATGCACGTGTTAAAACTTCCTGATCAATGTTAGTATAGTACACTTACAAGTATAATACTTCTAATTGATAATATTTATTAATTTATACCTTCCATGATTATTAGGTTTATACAGAAGAGTGCAGAAAAAAGAAAACAAAAACTAATCAAAGGACTCTCCATGTAAATAGGTTTTAATTTTTTTAATTATTTTTTGTAGGCAAGTTTGGCCCCAAGTATAGTGGAAAAGTGGGGGAGAAGGGGCAAGACTTTGTTTGAAGCAAACTGAAGTCTCATAGTAACCCAAAAATACGTGATGCTGACTTAAACTACAGGGCTAGTAAAAGCATCAAATTTTGAACTAGTTCAATATTGTTATTCACCAATCAATTAATAAACATCCAGCAGGAAAAACAAATTAAATGGATACCTTCATTAGTAACATATTTATAAGCTTCTCTATAAATTCTTAATTGGTAGTCAATCAGTTAAATTTTACGAATCAATCATTTGATCTAGGATATCAGGTTTAAGTTTAACAAGACTTGATGCAATGTTCCAAAAATCCTTCTAGGTGTCCTACCTCCTCGATTCGGCTGGACGCTTAAACCCCCACCTAGGCGAATACCTCGATTTGCCATAGTCGTGGACCTGATTCTTTCTAGGTTATGATCCTGAGGTTTTCAAGTTTATTTAAAACTATAGATTGTATCCTAATTTTTTTCTCAATTGTCATAGTTCATCACATTTTGTAATTTACAGCTCTAAACTCTAGATCGCATCATTTTTTAAGTGCTAAATGAACTTTACCAAAAGTAATAGATTTGAAATTAGAATCAAATGAACACAAATATGAATTTAAAACAATAAACAACAAATGAAGGCTCTAAAGCTCTACAATGCTTAAAATGGACTTGTTATTCATTATAAGATTTTTTTGTTTTTTTGGGAAATTTTTCATGTATAATTTATAATATTTGTATCTAATATATGCTTTAAAAAATATATATATATATATATATATATATATATATACACACACGCACGCACACACAAAATATATTGTAAGAAAAAATAAATAAACAAGATCTCTTAGGAAAACGGCTAAGCGGCCCAGGCACTAACCACTCTATCCGCCGCCTACCGATTTGATGTTTTATAACCTTATGGAAAATGCATAAAGCATGACCGAAATGAAAGCAAATATAAATTACATTAAACAGAACACACCTTGCACAAGTTAGGAGGGCAAAGATTGCAACTATGAGGAGATGAGGACAAATCATGGTAAGGGAAGATCCTAAGCCTGCCTTGCTCATCCACAATGGTTGGGTTCGTGACTATCTCCGAAAAACAGCCAAGTACTCCATGATGTTTCAAGATTGTCTCAATGAAAAACTGGTTTGCATCACTAAGTACCCATAATTCACATCTAGAAATAGCAATATTATACAGCAAATATTACTAATTACTCGACAAAAGTAATATAGACTATAAACCAGGAAGATGATAATGGAAAATACCCAAGAGCATGGGCTGATTTAATGGCTGAAACAATCCTTGGATGCAATAGAACCTGTTTCAAACACTCAGCAATATCTTTAACTGTTTTCCCATGTGAATACAGCTCCTCCATCATTCTGTCCTAAAAAGAAGAAATGCATAATAAATATAACATAATAACTTATCAATATAAATATACACCTTAATAATAGGGAAAGCAACAGAATTAAGTTAAAACTAATAATCAGAATAAGTCAAAAAAACAAATATAAGTAATGATAAAAGTATAAACCATACAAATCAGCCTTATCCTTTATAATCAATGCAATTATGCAAACACTTAAAATGGAGTTTTCTCATCTACAAATTGACCAAAAGCGAAAAAGAAAAAACAATTTTAGTTAATAATTAAGATTTAGCAATAACCATATAAAAGCCTAGTAATTGCTTGATTAAATATGCATTAAATGGAAAATGAAATAAAAATAGATTCTTGGAGATGAGAAGTCTAAGTAATACGAACCATGAGAGAGTTCCAAGGCAATGTTAGTCGGAGCTGATTGAACAGATCGGTTAGACCCATTTGGACCACAACCCACCTGTCGCTATCATCGTCAATAATTGTCCGATCAAAGTCGAATATGACCACAACTCCCGCCATCTGAGCAGCGGATATCCAGCTCTCAGAAAGCGGTTTCCCGACGGCCACACAAAAATACGTGAACAGAAAATGAAAGGAAGGCTAGTTGTAGACTTGTAGTAGTTGTATTTGATACGCTGTTTTCACGTGATCTTTTAAATAATAAAGGACGACACAATTTCTGATATTTTTACATTGTTATCTTTCATGTGAACAGAGAAAATTATGTAAAATATTAAAAATACATATAAAAATATTTGTCTGAAAGAGAGAATTATATATTAGATGAGTTATGCATTTCGATAAATTTAATTATAATTGCGAAATGTATGAGATTAGTAAAAATTATAGGAGGAGCTACGAGGTATTTCTCGAAATTAGGTATCATCATCTATCTTGAGTCATGGAATCTTGATGCATGTAATTCAAATACAACTTAATAATCTGATTGTTGTGTGCAATACGACAAAACATAAATTGTGAGTTTGAATACAAATATTGTCTCTTGAGAGTATCAAACTCAAAAGGAGTCACCATTCTGATTATTATCGCTTTATATCGCGAGAATAGTGAGGACTCTTAATACACCATCTAGGACCATCATCATTCAGATTCACTTAAATAAAATTTATATTCTCATTTCAAGAAGAGAAACGGTGAAAGAAAGGGTGAAATCAAATGGCCGAGAAGAAATATTATGACTAAGATAATGCGAGAATAAATTATCATTTAGCCTTAAGCGATGTAAAAGCGATCTGATATAACAAACATCAAGTATTAAGTTTAAGCATAATGTAACAATGCAATCCATTAAAAAGTCGAGTAAAGAATAAAATCTACTATCTTTTATGATTTATAAGGTTTTTCATCACTTTTATCGTTTACCAATTTCAATAAATAATCCACATCATCGAATCACCCCTTACTACTGGTAGAGGATATTCTTTAGTATCGCGATCACAATTATCCATGCACTACTACTAAAGAATATTTGTGTATTCATTAATGGTCATGATCATCGCCAACAATCGTCCATCATCGACATGACTACTGGTACGATGAGGACTTTTACCACATCATTTGTAACTTTTACGATTCGTGATTACATGCGGATAATCCTTCGTCATAATCATCACAAAAGTCCATCATCATGTCTTCATGAGATGACTTTCGATAAAATATAAACATGAGGATGATGACAATGATATAAGAATTGATAAAACAAGTTCAAGAATTAATTTATCCAGAACCGATAACGTCCCAAATCGGCAATACGATCTTTGCTTTGTAGAGTAAAATTCAAGAATCTTTCGGAAGAATATTTCCATGAAAGATCTTTAGATGAAACGCAAATATCGAGGATATTTCACTAATTTCATGGAGTATAGAAGTCGAAGTTTTAACTAATTTGAGTATAAAAAGAATGGAATAACAAAAGAAATCACCGTAAATGCGATAATCGCATGCAGACGGAGTTATTCCAACAAACTAATAAATAACGGAATTCGGTAGGCGTAAAAGCGCATGAACAGGATATTCAACGAGAATAATAAAGAATGGAACCGGAATTACAAAACACATGCAGACGAGGATATTCAATGAGAATAATAAAGCTGGAACCGGTCGGCGTAAAAGCGCATGCATGACAGGATATTCCAATGAGAATAATAAAAATTTGGAATAATGAAGAATTTCACCAAGTATAGGGTAGCGGCGTATCTGAGTTATTCAGCGGAATAATAAATAATGGAATAATGAAGTTCTTCATGAATCTGAAAAGAAATAACACCCCTTACATTAGTAGGAGATTGAATCTGCGATAGTGTAATAACAGAATACTCTTCTTCTTCTCTCTTATTCTCTATACTTTCTCTCTCTATAGCTTGAATGAATTAAGTGAAAAATAATGAAGAACTAGGCCTCTATTTATAGAAGATTTCTAGCTTAGCACTTACTGATGTGAAAAGACAATGAGCTTGGCGGTTTGGTGATGTGAAAAGAAAAGTGGTTTGGCGCTTGTAATGTGAAACACCAAGTGGTTTTGGCGCTTTGTAATGTAAACGACAATTGGTTCGGCCTTTTGTAATGTGAAACGACAATTGGTTCGGCCTTTTAATAATATAAAGCAGCAAGTGGTTTGACGTCTGGTAAATGTAATTACTATTGGCGAAAGAGACTCTTAGATGATGACATATGGGCCCCCATAGAATAACCAAATTTACCACAAACATCTCATAATAGACTCTTTATATACGTGAGGATTGAATAAATATTACCACAAATTATTTTATTTTTAATCAACACATATTTAATCTTTCAACAATTATTAATTATTAATATTATAACTTGTCGTCTCAATTATTGATTTAATAATATAACATATTATCTGAGATGATCTTGTGACAATAATTGAATCAATAATATAAGAGATATGATCGTGATTCTTTGTAGCAATAATTGAGTATAACCGAGTGACTTCTCACGTAAACATCAATAATCGATATCGTGTGCTCTCTTATGCGAACCACAGCGTATTCATTGTACTTTTACTCTTAGGGTAGTTCAAGCGGTTTTTAACGGTAACACCTCACGTAGTTATTTTTATAGAAAGATAATTTTGTCATTTTTAACTACGACAATACTTTCGTTTGTAGGGTCCACCAATGATTGTGTCGTCATCACGAATATTCCACGACAAAAAGAATATTTCGACCAATCGAATATTATATAACCACTTGCTTACTTTGCAAATTTTGTAAATATTACCCACAACTATAACATTATATCAAATCAACACTATAATATTCAAAAATATAATTCGAGAAAATTATTCTTTATTCATAAAAGTTGGGGTCTTACAACCTCCCTTTCTTATGAAATTTCATCCTCGAAATTAGGGTACATACCTGGTATGTCGAAGAGATGAGGATACCTTGACTTCATCTCAGATTCTAACTCCCAAGTCATTTTTTCCACATCGTGGTTACTCCACAAAACTTTGACTTGAGGTATAACCTTGGAGCGTAGAACATGATCCTTCTTATCCAAGATTTTAACGGTAACTCTTCATACGTTAAATCTTCTTCTTCATCTAAATCGGTTCTAACTTCGATAATGTGGTTCGGGTCATTCACATATTTACTGTGACATAGATATGTGTGAAAATAGTATGAACACGAGACATACTTGGCGGTAAAAGGCGAGTCTATAGGCCACGATTCCTACTCGATCGAAGATTAAAATGGGTAGATGAATCGAGGATTGAGCTTTCTTCTCTTTCCAAATCTTGTAACACCTTTCCGTGGGAGCGACACGTAACAACACATGATCTCTATATCGAATTCCACATCCTTTCGATGAAGATCATTATAACTCTTTTGTCGATCTTGTGAGGTTTTTATACGTTCTTTGGATTATTTGAATCTTTTCCAGTGATCATACGTACCAACTCGGTCCCAACAACGTTTCTTCACCCACCTCATCCCAACATACCGAGAAAGACATTTTCTTCCATACAACGCTTGAATGGAGCCATGCGATACTTGCTTGATAAGCTGTTGTTGTAGAAAACTCCACCGATGGTAAGAACTTGTCCCAACTTCCTTGAAATCAAGGACACATAGTCTTAATAGATCTTCAAGAGTTTGAATAGTCCTCTCCGATTGTCCGTCGATACGAGGATGATATCTTTGAGCTAAATCGTGAAGTCGATTGCCCATAGCTTTTTGCAAACTAACCCAAAATCGTGAAGTGAATCTTGGGTCTCGATCGAAACTATGGATACGGCACAATGCACCATGATCTCTACAATCTCATTTATATACATCTGAGAGCAAGGCGTTCAAGTGTATAAGTTTCTCGTATCGGTAAGAAATGAGCGAGACTTGGTCAATCTATCAACAATGACCCAAATCGCATCTATGCCTTGAGAAACTTTAGGAAGATCGATACTTGAAATCCATGGTAATGTCTTTGTAAGACCCCAACTTATTATTAATGAAATTTAATTTTCTCTATTTATTATTTTGAAATTGTAAGGTTGATTTGATTAATGTGAATAGTTATGGGTAAAATACGCAAATATTTCAAAATTAGCAAGTGGTTATAAAATATTCATTGTTGTGGGGAATATTCGTTTTGGTGGAATGGAATATTCTTTGTGGGGAATATTAAATTTACGGCGCGTAGTATTTTGTGGGCCCCATAACTGAAAGCGATTGGATGAAGAAAGCGACAAATATAAGTTGTTTAAAAATATTGGCGTAGTTATTCTTAATTATCTTTGTTAAAATACTAAATTGGTTAAAACACACGATGATTTTACCGGTATTGCACCAATTATTGATTCTTACGTGAAAGGCACTACTCGATAATGGTTCTGATAATTATTGTTCGATATTTTATTTTATTGATTTAATAATTCTTTGCGTTGATATTTTATATTCTTTGTTGTTTGATAATTGTCATTACGGTATTTTCATTATCGAAGCAATAATTCATATTATCTGAATAATATTATTAGATAACATTATTGGCAATGTCTAGAAAAAGTTACATCTAAGGAGAGGTTTGGTCACCTAATTGCGCCAAGAAGGAGAAATTCTTATTGGAAGCCCCTGCTTTCCAGGGCTGCGCTTGTTATCGATATTGTGATTTTGTAATATTATTTGTGAATAATTAATTATTGATTCATATGATGAGAAAATATTGATTTTATGTGGATATAGATGGAGAAAATTTTAATGTGACAATTGTTGAAAATTAAAATTTTATCTTTTTTACGATAAAATAATTCATTTAAATGTATTATTATATTTTAATAATATAATAATGGTGATATTTTACAAATGAATGTGGGATATATGAGTATCTGAGGAGGAAGAGTATTTTTGTTGCAATAAATGTTTAAAACATGTTAAACATGTAAATTGGACCCCATTTATTGGTGAAATTTGATTATAGCACATAAAATCGTTCGTTTGTGGATTTGGTCGATTTTTGTTTGGAATTTGGACAAACTTTCTTACGCAAAGTTGTAGAGAATTGAATTTCCTATAAAAAGTCTCGAGATTGAATTTTACGATAAAAGAGCTATTTATTATGAATTATTAAAGTTACGAAGTTAAAAATAATTAATTTTGGAAGTTTAAAATATTTTAATTACAAAAACGTTTTTTACATTGTTGGGACTCATTTAACATGTGTTAAGATTGCTTTGATTTCAGATGATGCTATTAATGCGTAGAGAATTTGTAATATATATAATATTATTATATTAAATTTTACGCTTTGGTGTTCTAGCGATTTCCTATAAATAGGGTCTTGGGTTAGAATTGAAAATCACACGAAACTAAAGTTTTCTCTCTATATTATCGAATGTATTCTTGTGAGTATTTTGAGTATACTTTGAGTATTGCTATATGGTGCAAGTTCAAGTCATAACTTTATGTGACGCCCCCAAAATAGGTATCATCACCCATTCGACGAGGTTATCGATACATGATACGAAACAACTACAACTTTATTATTACAACAAGAAAAGCTGTGAGTTTGAATACAAATATTATCTTCTAGACAATATCTATACTCAAATAAATCCTCATCACATTTATTGATACATTATTTTACAAAAATGGTGAGGACTACTAAACAACTCTCTAGAACCTTCATTCCATACCCCAGGCTCATACTCGCATTTATATTCTCGCCTCACGAGAAGAAAAATGGAACAAAAAGGAAAAGGATGAGCTCAACTAGCCCGATAAAGAATATTATGACTAAGATAATATACAACAAATTATCATTAGTCTTCAACAGGGAAAAATCTAATAGAATACTGATAGACAACAAGTTTTTAAATCAATATTCGCGTGATATAATAATAATTCATTAGAAGAGTTAAGTAGAGAATGCAAACTACTATCTTCTATGTATGAATTTAAAAGTTCATCGTCTATCTTTTATCCCTGTAACATCAATCAATATATATCGGAATCAAATATTCATCCTTGCACTACTGTGCCAAAGATATTCATGATTATTCGTATATTCATCTAAACACGTGTTCATCTTTGCACTACTGGGCCAAATATATTCTTGAAATCATTCATCTTGCTGACTACATGCCAAAGATATTCAATAATATCATCATTTAAAAGTGAGGATGATGAAAATATTTTTAAAGAAAGCGAATCTAGTGAATCAAAATGACAAGGATTAAGGATTAAGGATTCGTTTTTGTTTTATCCATGTCCAAAAATACCTCAAAAATAATCATAGTGGTGTAAAATTCAAGAATGATCAAAACATGGATACAATCAAAGCTAGTATCCACAATAGATATTTTAGGCGAAAGAAAAATTTTCATTTTTTGATGAATAGTCAAGTATTGAAGTGAATAATCAAGTATATGTGAATAATCTAGTATCGTGAATAGTAACTCAAACACCAAAAGTTCCAAATTTGATAAAAACTTGGATCAATATTTCAACGATAATGATATTGAAGAAATAATATCATTACAAAAAAATAACATCCCTTACCTCGAAAGATCGGTCTTATTTGAAACACAGGATATAGGCTATGACTTGAACTTGCACTCAGTATAGCAATACTCAAAATATACTCAAAATACTCACAAGAATATATTTCGATAATATAGAGAGAGAAAATGTAAGACCAATTTTTTTAAATAAAAGAATTTCCTTTATTTATTATTTTGAAATAGTAAGGGTTGATTTGATTAATGTGGATAGTTAAGGGTTAAATCATAAATATTTCAAAATAAGCAAGTGGTTATAAAATATTCATTGTTGTCGGGGAATATTTCGTTTGGTTAAGTGGAATATTAAATCTTTGTGGGGAATATTAAATGCAATGGTACTTGACCATGTGTGGGCCCATGTGAAAGCGATTGGATGAGGAAAGCGACAAATATATATAAGTTGGTTAAAAATAACGGCGTAGTTATTCACAATTAAAAGGTATTGGAATACGGTGGTTAAAATACGATGTCTGGCGTGGTTCTTGCGATAGCGCGGTATTGCAGTGATGTTGTTGAATTATTGATCCTTACGTAAGATGGCCTTTACTCAATAATTTTCACACGATGAATTCTTATTCGATATTTTATTTTATTGATTCGATAATTCTTTGCGTTGATATTTTATATTATTGTTGTTGATAATTGTCACTACTACAGTATTTCCCATTATCGGATCAATAATTCATATTATTTGAATAATATTATTAGATAACATTATTGGCAATGTCTAGAAAGTTACATCTAAGGAGAGGTTTGGTCACCTAATTGCATTGGCGCCGATAAGAGAGATCCTTATTGGAAAGCCCTCTTTCTGAGGAGCGACTGGTTATCATAAATGTGATTACGTAATATTATTTGTGAATAATTAATTATTGATTCATATGATAAGGAAATATTTATTTTATATGAATATAAATGATGGATTTATTTATGTGGTTATTAATGAAGGAATTAATCTTTGAGATGTTTTATTTGTATTTTGTCGGATTGGAGGTATTAAAAGATCAAATCGGTGTTATTCTGACTTTATTGGGTGAGTTATAATATTTAATCAAATAGTTGGATCGTTGTAATTTTTGGATATGTTATACATATATAAGTTGAGTATATGTCTACAAATTTTGAGCAATTAAAATGAGCGAATGATTTGTTATAAATTTTAAGAGGTGTATGCGATTAGGAAAGTAGGGTTATAATTGATTTTGGTGGAAAATTCTAGAATTGAGTGGGCCCCACTTGTGGTTGGTGAAAAAATGTGCTGAATTTTATTCCAAATGTGGTGGGTGGCAATAGTAGCGAGTAAAGCCATCGGTAGCGAGTTGAGTCCGCTTGGTAGGCTAACATTTTCCTATAAATAGAAATTTAAGTTAGAATTGAAAATCACACGAAACAAAGTTTTCTCTCTTCTCTCTCTATATTATTGGCGTATTTTGTGAGTATTTAGATACTTTGAGAGTTCTTTATTAGGAACAAGTTTCATTCGACATCACTTGAGCCTTTCCTTCCAAGAAATCTTGATTCTTTGAGGTAAGGGATATTATTTTTTTCGTAATGATATTATTTCTTGATATCATTATCTTTGAAATGTTGATCTGAAGTTTTATCAAATTTGGAACTTTTTCATATGGGGTTCTTATTCATGAGATTCTTTATTCACGAGTTCTTATTCATGAGTTCTTATTCACGATTCTTATTCATAGTCTTTATTAATGAAGCGTGAAAATGTTTTTTGTGGAATTTCTATCTTTTGGTGTAGAATTCTTATTCACGTATCTGGACTTTATTCACGTATCTGACCTTTATTCACGTACTCGACTATTCATCGAAAAATAAAATTTCTTCTTTTCGTCCAAAATATCTATTTTGGATACTAGCTTTGATTGTATCCGTGTTTTGATCATTCTTGAATTTTACACCACTATGATTATTTTTGAGGTATTGTTGGACATGGATAAAACAAAGTACGAATCCTTAATCCTTAATCCTTGTCATTTTGTTTCCTTTGGATTAGTTCTTTAAAAATATTTTTCATCATCCTCGGTCTTAAATGATGATATTATTGAATATCTTTGGCACGTAGTGTAAAGATGAATGATTTCGAAGAATATCTTTGGCTTTGTAGTGCAAAGATGAGCATGTGTTTAAATAAACATGCCAAGTGATGAATATCTTTGGCCTTTAGTGCAAAGATGAGCAGTGTTGAGATGAACATGATGGATTGATGAATATCTTTGGCTGTAGTGCAAAGATGAATATTTGATTTGAGATGAAAATTGATTGATGTTACGGGGATAAAATATTGATGATGAATTTATTAAATTCATAGATTATAGTAGATTTCATTCTCTACGTAACTCTTACATGAATTATTATTTTTCATTGCGAATATTGATGCGAAACTTGTTGTCTATTGTATTCTATCAGATTTTCCTGTTGGAGACTAACGATAATTTGTTGTATATTATCTTTAGTCATAATATTCTTCTTGGGCTAGTTTGAGCTCACCCTTTTCCTTGTTGTTCCATTTTTTTCTTCTCGGGAGGCGAGAATGTAGCGAGTACTAGTCGGGTATGGAATGAAGGTTTTAGAAAGGATTGTTTAGTAGTCCTCACCATTTTGTAAAATAATGTATCAATAAATGTGATGGGGATTTATTTTGAGTATAGATATTATCAGAAGATAATATTTGTATTTAAACTCACAGTTTCTTGTTGTAATAATAAAGTTGTAGTTGTTTACCTTCATACCATGTATTTGGCGACTTCGAATGGGTGTGGTGTATACCTATTTTGGGGGCGTGAGAAACTTTCAGGTTTACGGTGTGATTTTGATTCTAACTTTAAGCACCTATTTATAGGAAAATGCTTAGAACACCAAAAGCAGAAAATTTATTAAAATATTAATTTATTAATTTTATTCCTCATACATTTAGATATCTGAATTCATACTTCTAACACATGCAAGACCCACAATAATGACAAAAAACGTTTTGTCATTTTAAATATTTTATACTTCAAAAATCAATTATTTGAACTTGAAACTTCAATAATTCACAATAAATAACCTTTTGTCGGAAAATTTGAAACTCACGAATTTTATAGGAAATTCAATTCTCTACAACTTTGCGAAGAAAGTTTTTAAATTCTAAACAGAAATTGTTGAAATCCACAAGCGAAGCGATTTTCTGTTTATAATTAAATTTCGGTCAATAAATGGGGTCCCATAGAGCATGTTTAACATGTTTTAAACATTTATTGCAACAAAAAAATACTTTTCCTCCTCGTATACTCATATATCCCACATTCGTTGTAAAAATATCACCATTATTATATTATTAAAATATAATAATATATTTAAATGAATTATTTTATCGAAAAGATAAAATTTCAATTTTCAACAATTGTCACATTAAAAATTTTCTCCATCTATATCCACATAAAATCAATATTTTTCTCATCATATGAATCAATAATTAATTATTCACAAATAATATTACAGAATCATGATATTGACAACCGAAGCGGGTTCAGGAAGAGGGCTTTCAATAAAAATTTCTCACGCACTTGGCCAGCAATTAGGTGACCAAACCTCTCCTTAGGCGAGAACTTTCTAGACATTACCAATAATGTTATCTAATAATATTATTAGGATAATATGAATTATTGCTTCGATAATGAAAAATCTTGTGTAATGACAATTATTGAAACAACAATGAATATAAAATAAATATCAATGAGCAATTATTAAATCAATAAAATCTTTGAGCGATGATTACATGTAACCATTATTGAGTAGTGCCTTTTACGTAAGAATCAATAATTGGTGCAATACTGGTATCTTCTTGTGTTTTAACCACCAAGAGTATTTTAACAAGATAATTAGAATAACTACTGTTTGTTATTTTTAAACAACTTATATTTGTCGTTTTCTTCATCCAATCGCTTTTCGTTATGGGGCCCACAAAAGACTGCGCCATCGTACGAATATTCCCCGACAGCAAGAATATTCCACGACCAAACGAATATTCCCCGACAACAATGAATATTTTATAACCACTTGCTTATTTTGAAATATTTGCGTATTTTACCCATAACTATCCACATTAATCAAATCAACCCTTACTATTTTAAAATAATAAATAGAGAAAATTAAATTTTATTAATAATAAGTTGGGGTCTTACAACCTCCCCTCCTTATGAAATTTCGTCCTCGAAATTGGCGTCGACGATACTGTGTGTTTGAAAAAGTGAGGATACCTCGCTTTCATTTAGCTTTTCAATTCCCGGGTCATTTCCTCTATAGCATGATTCCTCCACAAAACTTTAACATGTGGTATGACCTTTCTTGGCGTAGGGACATGCTCCTTCCTATCCAAAATCTTGACGGTACCTCCTCATACGTTAAGTCTTGGCTATCTCGTCTGGTTCTAACTCTATAACGTGGTTGGTCTTTCACATATTTCTGAAATACGGATATGTGAAACACATTATGAACACGAGACATACTTTCGGAGGTAGCAGCGAGTCTATAGGCTACATTTCCTACTCGGTCAAGAATTTGAAATGGACGATAAATCGTGGATTGAGCTTTCTCTCTTCCCAAATCTTGTAACTCCCTTCCATGGAGTAAACTCACAACAATACATGATCCCCTATACTAAATTCCACGTCCTTTCGATGAAGATCCGTGATAACTCTTTTGTCGATCTTGTGCCGGTTTGTATCGTTGTCGAACCATTTGGATCTTTTAAGTAGTCATACGTACCAACTCGGGTCCCAACAATGTTGCTTCACCCACCTCGTCCCCAACATCTTGGAGAAGCGACACTTTCGTCCATATAATGCTTCAAATGGAGCCACACTATACTTGCACGATAAGCTGTTGTTGTAGGAGAATTCCACCGATGGTAAATACTTATCCAACCGCCCTTGAAGTCTAGGACACGAGTCTTAATTAATCTTCAAGAGTTTAAATAGTCCTTTTCGATTGTCCGTCTGGTTTGAGGATGGTATGCGAAGCCAATAAATAAATTCGTGCCCATAGCTTTTTGCAAGCTAACCCAAAATCTTGAAGTGAATCTTGGGTCACGATCAAAACTATGGATACGGGCATGCCATGCAACCTCACAATCTCATTCACGTCATCTACTAGCAAGGCGTTCGAGGAATAAGTCTCCGTGTCGGCAAGAAATGAAGCGAGACTTGGTTAATCTATCAACAATAACCCAAATAGCATTGATGCCTGAGAAAGCGTAGTAGGAATACCCGTAATGAAATCCATGGTAATGTGTTCCCACTTCCATTTCGGAATCTCGAAGGGTTCAGACGGACCCTTAGGTACTAGATGCTCCGCCTTTACTACGTTGACAAGTTAAACACATTGAGATAAACTTTGCAATCTCTCTCTTTATATTGTTCCATCAAAATGTATGTAGAAGATCACGATACATTTTGGTGCTTCGAGATGGATTGCAAATGGTGTATTGTGTGCCTCCATCATAATCTTGTACTTCAAATCAGTCGTTAGGGACACAAAGTCTCAGAGTGGACTCAAGTATTCCTTCTTCATCGATTCTCGCTTCAAGAATAGCTCCTTCTTGAACTTTCTTCTTCATCGCATCGACTCAAGAATTCGGTGGCTTGAAAGTAACCTTAACTTTTCTATTAAAGTTGGCTCTGTCGTATACTTGACATCATCGCACTCATTCTCGCGTATGATCTTCTTCTACTCAACGCGTCATTTTACCACGTTCGTTTTACGGGATGGTATTGAATAGTGTGGTCGTAGTCTTTCAATAGTTCGAGCTAGCGTCATTGCCGCGTGTTGAGTTCTTTTTGAGTGAAAATTTTTTAAGGCTTTTATGGTGCGAATATATCTCCACTTTCTCCCATATAGATAGTGCCTCCATATCTTTAAGCAGCAGAACGATCATCGCTGACTCTAGATCATGGTAGGATAATTCCTCTCATACTCTTTAAGTTGTCATGAGGCGTATAAAGCTATGACTTTCCCGTTGCATGAGAACACATGTGAGACCCCATTTTATCAATAAAGATTTAAATTTTGTCGAAATAATTTTTTAATATTATGGTGTGAATTTAAGATAATATTATAGTTGTGGGTAGTATTTATAAATTTTGCAAAAGTAGTATGCAAGTGGTTATATTATATTCGATTGGTGGGGAATATTCGGTTTAGCGGGGAATATTAGCATAACTGACTCAATCATTGGTGGACCCCACAAAGCGAAATTATTGTCGGATTGAGAAAATGACAAAATATTTTATTGAAATAACGGCGGAAGTTTTACGGTTGATCTTTGTTAAACTACTCTCGGTAGTAGTAAAAGTACGATGTCGTGTGGTTGCATAGTAGCATTGCGGTATTGATTATTGATGCTTATGTGAGAAGTCACTCGGTTTGATTCCATTATTGTCGATTAATAATATGAATTATTATAGCGATAATGACGTTTTGTATTATTCGTATTATTAACGTAATAAAAGCGAAACATCTTTTATATAAAATGAATACTTTATTAAAGTTATTCTATAAATAAAATATATTATATTTTATTATCATAGTGTTGCATAGTGTTTTTGCATAGTATTTGCATAGTAAAATGTTTTTTTATATAAATAGAATGTATTATATTTTATTTAAAAGATTTTGCTTTAAATATGAATAGTTAGATTAAAGTAAATCAATCTGGACCAGTTAATGGATTAATTACTATGCATTCTATTTTCCTATAAATAAGCTCGTTCCTTCATTATTTTCTTACTAATTCTTTGAAACTCTAGAGAGAAATTATAGAGAGAAGTTATAGAGAGAATCTATAGAGAGAAAGGCGAAGAGTATTACGGTACTTCATTTACTTTGATATCCGGTGTCTTTTACGGTAGGGAATATTATTTGTTGTATCGTAGTAAAGGGTGTTATTCTTTCTTATTTATGAAGAGAACTTACATTATTCCATTCATTATTATTACATTAGAATAACTTTTGTAAAAGTGGTATACCTATACATAACTTGTATATCTTTGCGTACCCTATACTTGGTGAAATCCTTATGTTATTCCATTCTTATTTATTACATTGGAATAACTTTGTATCTGTGAATCCCCTATACTTGGTGATCTTCTTACATTATTCCATTCTTTATTATTACATTTGGAATATCCTTCGGTATATAATTTCACGACTGGTTAGATTATTATTATTACATTGGAATAACACATACATCTGCAATCTGCGCATGCGTGGTGATTTCTTTTGTTATTCCATTCTTTATTATACCGGTTGGTTAAAACTTTGACTTCTATACTCCATGAAATTAGTAGAATATCCTTGATATTTGCGTTTCATCCAAATATCTTTTCATAGAAATATTCTTACGATCATTCTTGAATTTTACTCTACAAAAGCAAGTATCTTGTTGACAATTTGGACGTTATTAATTCTGGATAAAATAATTCTTGAACTTGTTTTATTGAATTATTATGTCATTATCATCATCCTCGTATGTTATAATATGTTATCTTTTGGCTTACGATGCATAGATGAACTTAGTATGATTATGACTGAGGATCATTCGGTATAATCATGGCTTGTTATAAATGATGTGATAAAAGTCCTCGATTGGCTGTAATGCGATGATGGATAGTTTTGGTATGATTATGATCGGGGTGATTCGGTATAGTCATGACCATTGATAATTTGATGAAAATCCTTGACGAGTGAATACGGGGATGATTAGATATTGTGGTTTATTCATTAAACCTGAGTCTTAGTGATATAAATTTATGAAAACCTTTTAAAACCTAAAGATAGTAGACTTTATTTTCTACTTGACTCTTTTAATGGATTGCATATTCGCCACAGATTAAACTAGTTGTCTATTGTATTTTATCGGTTTAAACTTTGTTGAAGGCTAATGATAATTTATTACGCATTATCTTAGTCATAATATTTCTTCTTTGGGCTAGTTGAGCTCACCCTTTCTTTCTTGTTCTCTTCGGAAAATGAGAACATAAATGGGACGAGTCGGGGAGCGAAGTAATGGTCGAGAGGATAGCATTAGTAGTCCCCTACTATTACATGAAATAGTGTGATAATAGTTGTAATGAGGACTCCTTTTGAGTTTGTATAATATCTAATAGACAATATTTGTATTCAAACTCACGAGTTTATGTCGTATTGTATACAGGCAGTTATATTAAGTAAGTTGTATTTGAATTTATGTACCATGTAAGTGGCGACCCAAGATGGGTGGCGTATACCTAATTTTGGGGGCGTCACACACATCTAACCCTTTGCACGAAGCATCATTATGAGATAACAAATCCATCCAAACGGATGGTATTGTTAGAGCAGTCTTGAAATAAGTCTCCTCTTAAGCTCTTGGAAACTTTTCTCGCATTCTTCGCTCCAAACGAATTTTGTATCCTTCCGAGTTAATTTGAGTTAATGGAGTATTTGTGAGACCCAGATTTTATTAATAAAGATTTAAATTTTGTCAAAATAATTTTTTAATATTATGGTGTGAATTTGAGATAATATTATAGTTGTGGGTAGTATTTATAAATTTTGCAAAGTATGCGAGTGGTTATATTATATTAGATTGGTGGGGAATATTAGGTTTAGCGAGGAATATTAACGTCTGGCTCAATCATTGGTGGACCTAGCGAAATTATTGTCGGATTGAGAACACGACAAAAATATTTTATTAAAATAACGGTGGAAGTTTTCGTTGAGTTCTTGTTGAACTACTTCGGTAGTAAAAAAATCACGATGTCGTGTGGTTGCATAATAGCATACGGTATTGATTATTGATGCTTATGTGAAGTCATTTTCGGTTTGATTCCATTATTGTCGATTAATAATATGAATTATTATAGCGATAATGACGTTTTGTTTTATTCAGTATTATTAACGTAATAAAAGCGAAACATCTTTTATATAAAATAGAATACTTTATTAAAGTTATTACATAAATAGAATATATTATATTTTATTATGCATAGTGTTTTGCATAGTATTTTGCGTAGTATTGCATAGTGTTTGCATAGTAAAATGTTTTTTATATAAATAGAATATATTATATTTTATTTAAAAGATTTTTCTTTAAATATGAACCGTCAGATTAAAGTAAATCAATCTGGACCGTTCATGGATTAATTCTTATGCATTCCATTTTTCTATAAATAGAAGCTCATTCCTTCATTATTTTCTTACGAATTCATTGAAACTACAGAGAGAGAAATTATAGAAAAGAAGTATAGAGAAAATTATAGAAAGAAGAAAGAGTATTCTGCTACTTCACTACTTCTATATTAGGTTCTTTTTACGGTGAGGGGTGTTATTCTTTCTTCTTGAAGAGAACTTACATTATTCCATTCATTATTATTACATTGGAATAACTTTTGTAAAAGTGGCATACCTATACATAACACTTGATATCATGGCGTACCTATACTTGGTGAAATCCTTATGTTATTCCATTCTTATTATTACATTGGAATAACACTTTGTATCACGCAGTGATTTACCCTATACTTGGTGACATTCTTCTATTATTACTGTTGGAACATCACATGCGTGTGTTTTTACTGGGACACTGGTTAAAATCTTTATTATTCTGTTGGAACATCACATGCATGTGTTTTACAGGACTGGTTCCATCTTTATCATTACATTGGAATATCCTATGTCGTGTGTTTTACACCGGATGCGGTTCCATCTTTATTATACATTGGAACATCTGTGGAATTGTGAATTTCACGACACAGTTAGATTATTATTATTATGTTGGAATAACGCACATACATCATGCAATCTGCGCATGCGTGGTGATTTCTTTTGTTATTCCATTCTTTATTATACCCGGTTGGTTAAAACTTTGACTTCTATACTCCATGAAATTAGTAGAATATCCTTGATATTTGCGTTTCATCCGATATCTTTTCACGGAAATATTCTTACGATCATTCTTGAATTTTACTCTATGAAACGATATTATGTTGACAATTTGGGCGTTAATAATTCATGGATTAAATAATTCTTGAACTTGTTTTATTGAATTATTATGTCATTGTCATCATCCTCATGTTATATTATGTTATCTTTGGCTTACGTGCGTAGATGAACTTAGTATGATTATGACCGAGGATCATTCGGTATAATCATGACTTGATATAAATGATGTGACAAAAAGTCCTCGGTGGCACATAATGCGATGATGGATAGTTTTTGGTATGATTATGACCGGGGTGATTCGGTATAGTCGTGACCATTGATAACTTGATGAAAATCCTTGGTAGTGATGCGAGGGATGATTAGATGTGGTGGTTTATTTATTAAAATTTGAGTCTCGTGATAAAAATTGATGAAAACCTTTTTAAAACCTAAAAGATAGTAGACTTTATTCTCTACTTGACTCTTTAAATGGATTACTAATTCCGCTGCAGTTAAACTTGTTGTCTATTGTATTTTATCAGTTTAACATTGTTGAAGGCTAATGATAATTTATTCTGCATTATCTTAGTCATAATATTTCTTCTTGGGCTAGTTGAGCTCACCCTTTCTTTCTTTCTTTTATTCTCTTTGAAATGAGAACATAGATTTGAGACGAGTCGGGGAATGAAGTAATGGTCGAGAGGATAGCATTAGTAGTCCTCACTATTACATGAAATAGTGTGATAATAGTTGTAATGAGGACTCTTTTTGAGTTTGTATAATATCTAGTAGACAAAATTTGTATTCAAACTCACGGTTTATGTCGTATTGTACTTTATGGCAGTTATATTAGTAAGTTGTATTTGAATTTATGTACCATGTAAGTGGCGACCCAAGATGGGTGGCGTATACCTAATTTTGGGGGTGTCACATTAGCGATTCGAGAAAACCCTTCCACGAATCTCCGATAATAACCGCTGAATTAGAGCTAAACGTCTACGTACTTGATCATGACCCTTCGTTTGCTCCCAACTTTGTATTGCTTGATATTCGGGTCCACGGATACTCCATGTTTGACACCACATGCCCAAGGAATGCTACTTCCTCGAGCGAACTCGCATTTCTTCAATTTGGCATATAGTTTGTTTTCACGAAGCCTTTGGAGTACCGACTTCAAATGGTGCTCATGATCTTCACGACTTTTGGAATATATGAGGATGTCATCAATAAAAACAACAACAAATTGATCAAATATTCCTTGAATACTCGGTTCATCATATCCATGAAAGCCATGAGGAGCATTAGTTAGTCAGAAAGACATGACTAAGAATTCATAATTCCCATACCAGGAGTTCTGAAGGCGGTCTTTGGAATATCCTCGATTCTAATCTTGGTGATGATATCGAGCGAAGATCGATTTTGAAAAGAATTGTGCCCCTTGCAATTTGGTCAAACAAGTCATCAATACGAGGTGAGGATACCTATTCTTGATGGTGACATGGTTCGATTCCGATAGTCGATCTGAAATCGCATACTCCGTCTTTCTTCTTTACTGAATAAAGCAGGAGCACCCCGAGGAGATGTACTAGGGGCGAATGAAACCGATGTCAACAATTCTGTAGTTGGACCTTTAACTCCACGAAGTTGATAGGAGCCATTCGATATGGGGTTTAGAAATGGGCTTTGTGCGGGTTCAAGATCGATAAAGAATTTAACTTCACGTTACGGGGTAGAGCCGAGAATTTCTTGAAATCGTCGGAAAGTAAATAACAACGGGAATATTATTCAAATTTGGCGTGTCTTTATTCAAATCCATAACATGGGCTAAGAAAGCTTGACATCCGTTTTTTAATAAGCGAATAGCTTTATGATTAGATATAGCGATGATTGATTTTAATGGTTTAGTTGCTTGAATTAAATACAACAGGTTGGTTAGGAATATGAAAACTAATGACCTTACGAAAACAATCAATTTTGGCATGATGAGTAGTTAACTAATCAATCCTAAAATCACATCAAAAGCAAGTATCTTTAAAGAGATAAGGTCAACAGGTAAGGTGATGGTGCCAACTTGAATTAAACAAGATTTATAAGCGATGGATGTGATGAAAGTTTCTCTAACGGAGTTTCCACGAGATAGGTCAAAGTCTAATTTCTCCGGTCGAGTTTAAATGTTGAGCACATGCGGGAGAGATAAATGAATGGGTACTTGCCGGTATCAAGTAAGGTATAAACTTACATGAGAATTTATAAATAGCTTACCGTGATCACCTCGTTTGGGTTCCTCGCATTTTGACCGATCACAACAAACGCTCTTCCGGAATCATTGACTTTGACTTTTTAGGGACGGTCTTTTGAGTCACGAGTCCCCATTGAACTAGGTTTATTCTGCGTCTGATCTCGGCGATATGTCCTTCCTTTCCACAATTATAGCATACCTTGAAGCTGTTGTGGGGCGGTTTGGTGACGATATCCCTCTTTTCGCATTTATAGCATATGGCCCGGTGGTCGTTCTCCTCCCTTAGAACCGATTCTTTGCTCGGCCTTTGTCGTCTTTACATAGTCGTTGTTAAATCTCCTCTTTTTAAAATCTCCTCGACTCGCTTCTTCTATTTTCATGGACTTGATTACCACGGAGTGGTTACCATTTTGTCCGTCATCTGTTTCTTTCTCCATTGGTTATCATTATTACATTGTTGCTTTATCTACAGTGCGATCTGGTTATGGTCCCTCGGTTGAACATACTCGTTATCTCGCTCTAACAATTGAGCCACATTTACAACATCACGAATAGAGAGAAAATTTATGAGAAATGAGATATTTGGCGTATCTGGGTTTTAAACCTCTAAGAAACATCCGCGTCATCGTTCCTCATTCTCCACCAAATGAGGTGCAAACACGGATAACTCTGCAAACTTTGCCTCGTCTTTGAGACAAATCGTGTTGTTTTGTTCTAATCGATGAACTCCACTTCCTTCATATAGCGAACACTTTCGGGAAAGTATTTGTCATTAAATAGTTCTGAAAGCGTCTCCCAAGACATCTTTGAGTGCGGTGGATGGAGTGCGCTTCATGAGACTCCCACCGATGATACTGCCTCGCCACGGAACATAAAGGTGGCGAATGGAACTTTCTGTTCCTCCGTGCATCCCAAGACATCGAATATCTTGGTAATTTGCTTGACCCGTGTTTCGCCGTGATCGGATCTGGCTTTCCCTTAAATTACGGTGGTCCCGACTCTTTGAAGCGCTTGCTTTTGTGACAACAGTGATTGCTATCATTTCCTCACGTATTTTGAACACGAGTCTCCTAAATGCGATTTTGCATGAGCGCAAAAAGCTTCTAAACATCCCTCGTTCATCATACTTTCGGTGGTGTTGTTCGCGGGAGGAACATTGCCCGACTGTTGCACGTTCTCCTCGTTGGTGAGTCTGAGCGTCTCCACGGTCTCATTTCCATTGTTAATATTCTCGATTCGACATTCTCAAATCTTGTCATAAAACAAGGGTTAATTAAAGAAATCAATATATCACATAATATCCTATATCTTGACCAACTAACAAATAAGCTTAGGTAGGACACCTTTAGCGAAGGATTTACTCGTCTCTCCCTCTAGTTCTATTCCCGATCTCATGGAGATCATATCCCTAGCTACGATACCAAGTTGTGGCGCCCCCAAAATAGGTATACATCACCTATTACGAGGTTGTCAATACGTAGATGCGAAACAACTACAACTTTATTATTACAACGGTAAAAGCGTGAGTTTGAATACAAATATTATCATCAGACAATATCTATACTCAAATAAATCCTCATCACATTTATTGATACATTATTTTACAAAATGGTGAGGACTACTAAACAACTCTTTCTAAAACCTTCATTCCATACCCCAGCACACTCGTACTTCATTATATTCTCGCCTCACGAGAAGAAAAATGGAACAAAAAGGAAAAGGGTGAGCTCAACTAGCCCGATAAAGAATATTATGACTAAGATAATATCTGACAAATTATCGTTAGTCTTGACGGGGAAAAATCTAATAGAATCTGATAGACAACAAATTTTAAATCAATATTCGCGGCGTGAAATAATAATTCATTAGAAGAGTTAAGTAGAGAATGCAAACTACTATCTTACATGTATGAATTTAAAAGTTCATCGTCTATCTTTTATCCTGTAACATAAATCGATATACATACGGAATCAAATATTCATCTTTGCACTACTGGGCGAAGATATTCATCGATTAGTCGTGTTCATCTAAACACTGTTCATCTTTGCTTTTCTGACCAAAGATATTCTTGAAATCATTCATCTTTGCCACTACTGGGCCAAAGATATTCAATAATATCATCATTTAAGGCGAGGATGATGAAAATATTTTTTAAAAAAGCGAATCCGGTGAAACAAAATGACAAGGATTAAGGATTAAGGATTAGTACTTTGTTTATCCATGTTCAAAAATACCTCAAAAATAATCATAGTGGTGTAAAATTCGAGAATGATCAAAACATGGATCTGATCAAAGCTAGTATCGAGAATAGATATTTTGGATGAAAAGAAGAAATTTTTTTTTTTTTCGATTGAATAGTCTTAGTATCGTGAATAGTCTTAGTATATCGTGAATGAAGTAACTCAACACCAAAAGATAGAAATTCCACAAAAAACATCTTCACGCTTCATGAATAGTACGTGAATAGTAACTCGTGAATAGTAACTTCATGAATAGTAACTTCGTGAATATGAATAACTCATGAATAGTAACCCGAGCATGAAAAAGTTCCAAATTTGATAAAAGTTCAACCGATATTTTTGACATAATGATATTGAAGAAATAATATCATTTGAGAAGAAAATAACATCCACTTACCTCGAAAGATTAGTATTTATTTGGAATCTAGGGTATAGTCTTTGAAGGAACTTTGCGTCTAACAATACTCAAAGTATACTCAAAATACTCACAAGAATAAACTCGATAATATAGAGAGAGAAAACTTGATTTACGGTGTGATTTTCAATTCTAACCTAAGCACCCTATTTATAGGAAAATTCTTAGAACACCAAAGCGAGAGAAAATTTAATAAATTAATAATATAATTATATAAATTTCTACACATGCCTAGAATCTGATTTCAGCCATCAAACACATGCCACATTCTAGAAAAGTAAAAAAAAAACGTTTTCTAATTAAAAATATTTTAAACTTCCAAAAATCAATTATTTGAACTTGAACTTCAATAATTCATAATAAATAGCCCTTTCATCAGAAAATTTGAATCTCGCGTTTTTTTTTATAGGAAATTCAATTCTCTACAACTTTGCGGAAGAAATTTTTCCAAATTCCAAAGCAGAAATTGACCGAAATCCACAAGCAGGACGATTTTACGGTATAATCAAATTTCGATCGATAAATGGGGTCCTTGACATGTTTAACATGTTTTAAACATTTATTGCAACAAAAATACTCTTCCTCCTCGTATACTCATATATCCCACATTCGTTGTAAAAATATCACCATTATTATATTATTAAAATATAATAATATATTTAAATGAATTATTTTATCGAGGAAAAAGATAAAATTTCAATTTTCAACAATTGTCACATTAAAATTTTCTCCATCTATATCCACATAAAATTAATATTTTTTCCTCATCATATGAATCAATAATTAATTATTCACAAATAATATTCTGAGAATCACTGATATTGTGACGAGGCGGTTCTGGGAAGAGGGGGCTTTCGATAAAATTCTCTTCTTCTTTGGCGTATGATTAGGTGACCAAACCTCTCCTTAAGCGAGAACTTTCTAGACATTGCCAATAATGTTATCTAATAATATTATTAGGATAATATGAATTATTGCCGATAATGAAAATCTTGTGTTGTGTAATGACAATTATTGAAACAACAGCAATATAAAATATCAACGACGACAATTATTAACTCGATAAAATCTTTGAGCAATAATTATTGTAACCATTATTGAGTAGGTGCCTTCACGTAAGAATCAATAATTGGTGCAATCTGGTGTCTACTGCTTCATGTGTGACACCCCCAAAATTAGGTATCGTCACCCATCTTGGGTCGCCACTTACATGGTACATAAATTCAAATCAACTTACTAATATAAGCGTATAGGTATGCAATCGACATAAAGCGTGAGTTTGAATACAAATTTTGTCTACTAGATATTATACAAACTCAAAAAGAGTCCTCATTACAACTATTATCACCTTTATTTCACGAATAGTGAGGGACTACTAATCTTATCCTACGGACCATTACTTCGTTCCCAGGCTTCGTCCCGGCTATGTTCTCATTTCACGAAGAAACGGTGAAAAAAAGGTGAGCTCAACTAGCCCGATGAAATATTATGACTAAGATAATGCGAGAATAAATTATCATTAGCCTTGTGATGTTAAGCGATAAAATCTGATAAACAACAAGTTTAGCTATGTGGAATTAGTAATCCATTTAAAAAGTCGAGTAGAGAATAAAATCTACTATCTTTTAGGTTTTAAAAGGTTTTCATCAATTTTTATCATTTGAGACTCGACAATAAATAAACCACCACATCTAATCATCCCTGTACCACGGTCGAGGATTTTCATCAAATTATCGATGGTCGTGACTATCTTGAATCACCCACTGGTCATAATCATACCAAAACTATCCATCTTTGCATTACTGAGCCCCCTTTGAGGACTTTTGTCACATCATTTATATCAAGTCGTGATTATCTTAGAATGATCACTGGTCATAATCATACTAAGTTCATCTATGCTGCGTAAGCGAAGATAACATAATATAACATGAGGATGATGATGATGACATAATAATTGATAAAACAAGTTCAAAAATTATTTAATCCATGAATTATTAACGTCCAAATTGTCGACATAATCTTTGTTTTCGTGAGTAAAATTCAAGAATGATCGGAAGAATATTTAGTGAAAAGATCTTTGGATGAAGCGCAAATATCGAGGATATTCTACTAATTTCATGGAGTATAGAAGTCGAAGTTTTAACTTATTTGGGTATAATAAAGAATGGAATAACAAAAGAAATCACCGTGCATGCGGTGCTTGCGCATAGGCAGGTTATTCAACGAGAATAATAATAACGGAACGGTCGGTGAAATTCACCGCAAGCGGGATGTTCAACGAGAATAATAAAGATGGAACCGGATCCGGTGTAAAAAACACGAGATAGGATATTCAGCAGAATGATAAAAGCGGAACCGGTCGGATTGTAAAACACTGTGAGACGAGGATGTTCAGCGAGAATAATAATAAAAGCGGAACCCGAATAAAGGTGTAAAAACACATGACGAGGATGTTCAGCGAGAATAATAGAAGAATGTCACCAAGTATAGGGTAAGCCAGCGTATCTGAGGTTATTCAAGCGAGAATAATAAGCGATGGAATAACATAAGGATTTCACCAAGTATAGGGTATCTGGCGTATCTCGAGGTTATGTATAGGGTATACCACTTTTACGAGTTATTCAAGAGAATAATAATGAATGGAATAATGAAGTTCTCTTCGAGAAGAAGAAAGAATAACACCACTACAAGTAAAAATGAATATAGAAGTAGTGAAGTAGCGAGAATACTCTTCTTCTTTCTATAATTTTTCTCTCTATAACTCTCTCTACATAATTTCTCTCTACAGAGTTTGATGAATTAATTAAGAAAATAATGAAGGAATGAGCTTATTTATAGGAAAATGGAATGCGTAGTAACTAATCCATGAGCGGTCAGATTGATTTACTTTAATCGGCGGTCCATATTTAAAGAAAAATCTTTTAAATAAAATATAATATATTCTATTTATATAAAAACATTTTCTATGCAAAAACTTATATGCAATCTTATGCAAAATCTTATGCAAAAAACTTATGCTGACACTATCGTAATAAAATATAATATATTACATTTATAGAATAACTTTAATAAAGTATTCTATTTTTTATATAAAAGATGTTTACATTTTATTACGTTAATAATCTGAATAAAACAAAAGCGTCGTTATCATTATAATAATTCATATTATTAATCGTGATAATGGAATCAAAATGGTGACTTCTCACATAAGCATCGATAATCAATCTGGTAATGTTTCTTATGCGACCACACGTATTCTTGTACTTTTACTACTGCAAAGGTAGTTCAGCGGTAACCACGGTAAAACTTCATAGTTATTTTAATAAAATATTTTTGTCGTTTTCTCGATCAAGGCAATTGATAATTACATTGTGGGGTCCACTGATGATTGGTAGTTATACGAATATTCCTGCTAAGCAAGAATATTCCCAGGCCAATCGAATATAATATAACCACTTGCATACTTTGCAAAATTTATAAATACTACCCACAACTATAATATTATCTCAAATTCACACCATAATATTAAAAATTATTTTGACAAAATTTAAATCTTTATTAATAAAATCGGGGTCTCACTGATCTCCCCTCCTTATGGAATTTAGCCCTCGAAATTAGAAGTGCGATACTGGTATGATAAAGAGATGAGGATACCTTGAATACCTTTATCGTCGAAAACATTAAATTCATTTTTGCAATCCGGCGAAGATATTCATTAACAATTCATCTTTTCACTACGGGCCAAAGATATACTATTGTAAAACCAATAATCTTTGAGACTCGACAATAGTATCACGACCATGAATTATCCATGCACGAATTATCTTGGCTAAGGATATTCGTGTTTTCAATTCTGATTATGATTATCTTAGAATAATCCGTGTGGTCGTAATCATACCAAGTCTATCGATGCTTCTGACGAAAAATGACTTTTACCACATCCATGAATTAATATTTCATTCTTTGAGACTCATTTCGATAATTAATCCATATCATCGAATCATCCACCCTTGCTACGGGCCGAGGATATTCATTAGTATCACGACCACGAATTATCCACACTACACGTTACTACGACGAAGATAATTAATCACGATTACAAATTATTCATGCTTCTGACGAAGATAATGTGTAATCACGACCTGAAATTATGATTATAATCGTATTCATTAATCCGTCAAATAATCATACCAAGTCCATCTATGCTGCGTAAGCCCAGATGACTTTGAACACATCCATGAATTAATATTTCATTCGAAAGATAATTGTGACTTTGAAATATTCGATAATTAATCCATCATTCGATGAATCATCCGTGAATCATCCACTACTGGCCGAAGATAAGGATATTCATTAGTATCACGACCACAAATTATCCATGCACTTGCCTTCTACGACCGAAGATAATTGTGTATTCATTCTGGTTATGATTATCTTAGAATAATCCGTAGTCATAATCATACAAGTCCATCTATCACTTCTGAGGCCACGAGATGACTTTCAACATAATATAAACGTGAGGATAATGATATAAAGAATCGATCGAATGAGATAAAGGATAAATATTAAACATTTATAATATAATTTATCCGAGATTCAAGAATATCCCATGTTATCAATCATTTAATAATCTCATAATCTAATAACATTAATATTATAACAATATTTTAATCACTTCTTAAATTTATAAACAATTTATCTCAATTGTTTACGCTTTACCATATAATGCATTTAATCATTCAAAATGCCATACTCATAAAATATCATCACCAATTATCAAATCCTTATCAAAAAAAAATATGCATATATTCTATATAGGATTCTACAGCCCATAAAATCCTATTTTCAACTTTGTTACTTCACATAACATATTTAACTCATATATTAAGTAACTAAACTATTTTCATGAAAAATACCAAATTAGTCCCAAAAATATTTCTTTTCTGGGATTTAGCATAATATAGTCCCATAATGAAAATATATTTTCTCGAATTTTTAAAATTCATTTACTATTTTTCAAAAATCAATTTCTAATTAATTCCTTAAGAAATTAGCTACCTCAAGTTTAACTCCAAAATTCCCAAATCTTGGCAGGATCTTACACATGTTAACGTGAGCTTCTAGTTTAAATTTCATGGTCATCGTGAGTTATAGAACTCGGTTATAGCGTTTTTAAATCGGAAAAACCTAAATATTGAAATAGTCATAACTTGCTCATTTTAAGTCGAGAATGAGCTCATTTTTGGACAGGAGGTACTTTATACCATATACTTTCATGTCCCAAAAGGCCAGAATTTTTCTCATAATTTAAGTGGCCGAAACAGTCCCTTAAAGTTTCTGGGCAGTAGCATTTTTGAAATTTACAGCTTTGGCCTCCTTTGCTAAAATCAGTCCACACAAAATCCACAACACCTTTTCCAGTAATTCCACTTGGATTAGTTAGGTAACTCATAGATCTAACTCTAGGACTTGACCACATTCAAAAATTCAAAATATAATAAGAGATATGGTCGATTGAATTTCATATTCGTTTTTCACCAAAATCGATTTTCAACTCTTTGTGATTTCTAAGAAACTTTCATGTTTTTACATACTAACCAACATAACTCATCATAAAACTTACTAATACCACGAATACCCATGATTTTCATTATTCCAATGCTTTTATTATGACTTTCATCATAAACCACGTAAGCTATTCATTTTAGTTGAAGAAATATTTGAGGTTTAAGAAATGGGTTTTGTCTTTGGAATTCGATACAAAATTCGATTTCACGCTCTAGGGTAGGCTAGAGAAATCTTCAAGAATCGTCAAGAAATTTATTAATGATAGAAATATCATTCAAAGCTGTGACTCTCATCAAAACTTGGATAGTACGTCACATTGATACCAGTTGTGACTTTATCCCTTAACTGGATGGCACCTCACAATGATACCTATAAACTTGCCATCTTGATTCGCGATGTCGCCTCTGAAAGTCGGCGGTGCATTCCACACAAGGAAGTTAACAACGAAAGGTTCGGGGCTCTTTACTTATGGCTTGATATAATGATGATTAACTTTAGGGTTTGGTTACTTTGAATTAAGTATAACGGGTTGGTTATAAATATAAAAGCTAACAACCTTACGAAAAGAATGATGATTAGTTAACCAATTGATTCCTAAAAATTACATCAAAGGCAAGTATTTTCAAAAAGATAAGATCGACGAAGAGTAGCGTGAAAATGTTTATTTGAAACAACAAGATTAATAAGCGAGTGGAGTATGAAGGTTTCTCCAATGAAGTTTGATAGATAAATCAAAGTTTTTTTTTTTTTTTTTTGAGTCAAATTTAAACATTGAACACAACTAGGTAGAATAAAAAAAAGTGGGTAGAACTTGTATTGAATAAAGTATAGACTTAGCATTAATTAATAATTTTTACGTAATAACCCGTTCGGTTTTCTCGACAAAAGCTCTCGCTTAAATTACAAGAGTTTGACTTTACTATAGGGTACATTCCACCCTTAAGTGCTTCTTCACATTCTGATCCATGATTTGAATCATTATTCTCAGATCCATATCGAATTCGGGTTGGCCGCTATGCTGAGGTAATTAGAATTCGATGTTTAAATCTCTCAATTCTTTGTCCAAAAGCAAAGTCCATTTCATCTATTTTGGCTTTATTGGATCGGACGTCTTTTCTACTACTATCGCGCGTTGTGCGACTTTTACCCATACATCGTCTATTCTCCTTCGTTCGGTTGTTTCTTCTTTTAGTTGATCTTTGATTTTTAAATTCTCGATTCAACTTTAATATCTTACACCACCAAGCGTGATTTTGTTCGAGCATCACATATCGGGTAACTTGATTTTGAATTGTTGTATCCCTTTGTTCCACGACGCTAGTTTCTTGGTTCTTGACTTTGTTCTTAGCTCACGAACACGATTTTGTAATTCTAAGTTTTGATCATAAATTTCTTACAACCGATTCTCTCTCGGGTTCCTCTTCTTCCTCTTCTTCCTCTTCTTCCTCACTTTCAATTTGCTACCTCTGCGCTGACTAGCTCGGGTGCGACAATTAGTTCTTCATTTCACTACGTGGATATCTCTAATTTGTTCCTCGTCGACCTTTGCATTAACTTTGATTAGTGATTAAAGGTGTCTAGCGGTCACATTCACTCCATTGTGAATATTTTAATTTGCCATTTCAAACCTTTTGCCACAACACGAGGGTTAATTAATATATCAAATATTATCCCTATACTACGTGAGCCAATTAAATACCAAATAAACTTAGGTAGGTCATCTTAGCGAAGAATTTCCGTCTCTCCCCTCTAGTTCTTATCTCACATCTTAGCGGGGATCGTATCCTAGCTACGATACCATTGTGCGCCCCCAAAATTAGGTATCGTCACCCATCTTGGGTCGCCACTTACATGGTACATAAATTCAAATACAACTTACTAATATAAGCGTGCGTGTATGCAATCGACATAAGCGTGAGTTTGAATACAAATTTTGTCTACTAGATATTATACAAACTCGAAAAAGAGTCCTCATTACAACTATTATCACACTTTATTTCACGAGAATAGTGAGGACTACTAATCTTATCCTACGGACCATTACTTCGTTCCCAGGCTCGTCCCGGCTATGTTCTCATTTCACGAAGAAACGGTGAAAAAAGGGTGAGCTCAACTAGCCCGATGAAATATTATGACTAAGATAATGCGAGAATAAATTATCATTAGCCAATGATGTTAAGCGATAAAATGACAAAACAACAAGTTTAAGCTGCGGAAGGAATAAGTAATCCATTTAAAAAGTCGAGTAGAGAATAAAAGTCTACTATCTTTTAGGTTTTAAAAGGTTTTCATCAATTTTTATCATTGAGACTCGACAATAAATAAACCACCACATCTAATCATCCACTGTACCACGGTCGAGGATTTTCATCAAGTTATCGATGGTCATGACTATAGAATCACCCTGGTCATAATCATACCAAAAACTATCCATCTTTGCATTACGAGACCCTTTGAGGACTTTTGTCACATCATTTATATCAAGTCGTGATTATCTTAGAATGATCCACAGTCGCATAATCATACTAAGTTCATCTATCTTGCGTAAGCGAAGATAACATAATATAACATGAGGATGATGACATGATGACATAATAATTGATAAAACAAGTTCAAGAATTATTTAATCCATGAATTATTAACGTCAATTATCGACATAATCTTTGTTTCGTAGAGTAAAATTCAAGAATGATCGGGAAGAATATTTCCAGTGAAAAGATCTTTGGATGAAAGCATGAAATATCGAGGATATTCTACTAATTTCATGGAGTATAGAAGTCGAAGTTTTAACTTATTTGGGTATAATAAAGAATGGAATAACAAAAGAAATCACCGTGCATGCGGTGCTTCGCATAGGCGAGGTTATTCAACATAATAATAATAACGGAACGGTCGGGTGAAATTACTGCAAGCGGGATGTTCAACGAGAATAATAAAGATGGAACCGGATCCGGTGTAAAACACGAGATAGGATATTCAGCAGAATGATAAAAAGCGGAACCGGTCGGTGTAAAAAACCTGAGACGAGGATGTTCAGCGAGAATAATAAAAAAGCGGAACCGGTGGGTGTAAAAACCTGTGACGAGGATGTTCAGCGAGAATAATAGAAGAATGTCACCAAGTATATAGGTTAACCCGGCGTATCTGAGTTATTCAACAGAATAATAAGCGATGGAATAACATAAAGGATTTCACCAAGTATAGGGTATGTCAGCGTATCTGAGGTTATGTATAGGGTATGCCACTTTTACGAGTTATTCAAGCCGAGAATAATAATGAATGGAATAATGAAGTTCTCTTCAAGAAGAAAGAATAACACCACTTACTAGTAAAAAAATGAATATAGAAGTAGTGAAGTAGCGAGAATACTCTTTCTTGCTTCTATAATTTTCTCTCTATAGCTAAACTCTACATAATTTCTCTCTACAGAGTTTGATGAATTAAGTAAGAAAATAATGAAGGAATGAGCTTATTTATAGGAAAATGGAATGCGTAGTAACTAATCCATGAGCGGTCAGATTGATTTACTTTAATCGGCGGTCCATATTTAAAGAAAAATCTTTTAAATAAAATATAATATATTCTATTTATATAAAACATTTTCTTATGCAAAAACCTTTATGCAATCTTATGCAAAATCTTATGCAAAACACTATTATGACACTTATCGTAATAAAATATAATATATTATTTATAGAATAACTTTAATAAAGTATTCTATTTTATATAAAAAGATGTTTACATTTTATTACGTTAATAATCTGAATAAAACAAAAGCGTCATTATCATTATAATAATTCATATTATTAATCGTGATAATGGAATCAATGGTGACTTCTCACATAAGCATCGATAATCAATCTGGTATATTTCTTATGCGACCACACGTATTCTTTGTACTTTTTACTACTAAGAGTAGTTCAGCGGTAACCACGGTAAAACTTCGTAGTTATTTTAATAAAATATTTTTGTCGTTTTCTCGATCAAACAATAATTACATTATGAGGGTCCACTGATGATTGGTAGTTATGCGAATATTCCTGCTTAAGCAAGAATATTCCCAGACCCGATCGAATATAATATAACCACTTGCATACTTTGCAAAATTTATAAATCTACCCTATTTATAATATTATCTCAAATTCACACCATAATATTAAAAATTATTTTGACAAAATTTAAATCTTTATTGATAAAATCGGGGTCTCACCCGTTATTATAGGGCCCACACACGGTCGCTTGTAGTATTTAATATTCCCTTTTTACGCATTTAATATTCCACGACAAACTTAATATTCTCGACAATGAATATTTTATAACCACTTGCTTATTTTGAAATATTTGCGTATTTTACCCCTAACTATCCACATTAATCACATCAACCCTTACTTATTTCAAAATAATAAATAGAAAATTAAATTTCATTAACAATAAGTTGGGGTCTTACATCTTTGGCATGTAGTGCAAAGATGAATGATTTCTGAAGAATATCTTTGGCACGTAGTGCAAAGATGAGCAGTGTTTAGATGAACATGACTAAGTCGATGAATATCTTTGGCTGTAGTGCAAAGATGAATATTTGATTCGAGATATATATTGATTGATGTTCTGAGGGATAAAAGATGAGCGATGAACTTTTAAATTCATACATAGAAGATAGTAGTTTGCATTCTCTACTTAACTCTTCTAATGAATTATTATTTCACTGCGAATATTGATTTAAAATTTGTTGTCTATTGTATTCTATTAGATTTTTTTCTGTTGAAGACTAACGATAATTTGTTGTATATTATCTTAGTCATAATATTCTTTCTTTGGGCTAGTTGAGCTCACCCTTTTCCTTTTGTTCCATTTTCTTCTCGGGAGGCGAGAATATAGCGAAATGCAGTCGGGGTATGGAATGAGAGTTCTAGAGAGAGTTGTTTAGTAGTCCTCACCATTTTGTAAAATAATGTATCAATAAATGTGATGAGGATTTATTTGAGTATAGATATTGTCTAGAAGATAATATTTGTATTCAAACTCACGCTTTTCTTGTTGTAATAATAAAGTTGTAGTTATTTCTGTACCATGTATTGACAACTCAGAATGGGTGATGTATACCTATTTTGGGGGCGTCACATGTGCTCCCACTTCCATTCTGGAATTTCAAGTGGTTGCAATGGACCTTTTGGTACTTGATGCTCCGCTTTAACTCGTTGACAAGTTAGACAACTTGAGATAAACAACGCTATCTATCTCTTCATATTGCTCCACCAAAATGTATGGCGAAGATCATGATACATTTTGGTACTCCCGAGATGGATTGCAAGCGGTGTGTGTATGTGGCTTCCATCATGATTTTATACTTTAAATCGAGGTCGTTAGAACACAAAGTCTAGAGTTGACTCAAGTATTCCTTCTTCATCGATTCTTGCTTCCAAAGATAGCACCTTCTTGCACTTTCTTCCTCATACGCATCGTCCTCCAGTGCGTAGCTTGAACAACTTTAACTTTATCGATTAAAGTTGGTTCTACTCGTATATTCGTCATCATCACATGGGTCCCTGGAGTCTTTAACTCTATCTCCATCCTTTGCAAGTCACATAAAATGGGCCTTTGTGTTGACAATATCGCACTCATACTTGCATATGATCTTCTACTCAATGCGTCAGCTACCACGTTCGCTTTTCCAGGATGGTATTGGATGGTATGATCATAATCTTTCAATAATTCAAGCCAACGTCGTTGTCGCATGTTGAGTTCCTTTTGAGTGAAGAAATATTTCAGGCTTTTATGATCCGTAAAGATCTCCACTTTCTCCCCATACAAGTAATGTGTAAAACCCCAACTTTTTGAATAAAGATGAATTTTTTTATAAATATTATTTTTGAATATTATGGAGTGAAATTGATATAATGTTATAGTTGTGAGTAATATTTATAAATTTTGCATAGTATGCAAGTTGTTATATTATATTCGATTGGTGGGGAATATTCGTTTTAGCAGGGAATATTCGCATAATGCAATAGTAGCAATCATTCAGTGGACCCCACAATGGAATTATTGTCGGATTGAGAAAGCGATAAAAATATTTTTATGAAAATAACGGCGAGGAAGTTTTATCGATGATCTTTGTTGAACTACTCGGTAGTAAAAAGTACGTAATGTCTGGCGTGGTTGCATAAGAAGCACACGGTATTGATTATTGATGCTTACGTGAAGTCATTCGGTTTTGTTCAATTTTGCTATAGTAATTGTTGCATAGTATCTCACGTTATTTGATTGATTATTGCCGATATTTATTATATTGTTAAAATAAATAATTGAGGCGACAAAATTATTAATATTATTATTTGCAATATTAACGATGTAGAAGTTACATCGAGGAGAGGTTTGGTCACCTAATTGCGCGTCAATAGGGAGAAATCCTTATTGAATAGCCCCCTCTTTCCTGGGAACGACCTGATCGATTAATATTGTGAATTATAATAAAGATGATAAATGTTGTTAAAATTATTAAGGTGATTTTTAAAAGTTTGCTTATTTTATGAACCTCATTTACCCATTTTTCAAAATAATCGGTAGAAAATTATTTAAAGGTGGGGCCCATATGTGGGGCCCATATGTGTTGAAAAACTAATTTTAGAAATGGGAGTGGGAGAGAGTTATGTATATGGAGGGAGTTTATATATATAAGATTGTGATGTGGGTGTATATATATATAATATAATATGTGTGAGTGGATTGTGGTGGGAGAAAAGAAAGAGTAATAGTGATGTGTGTGTGTATAAGTTGAATTAATGGTGGGAAAGTAGTATGATGATAGTGATGGGTGGATGAATTAGGGTGGTTTATTAAAACCATGTGTTATATATATAATATATATAATATATATTTTATTTTATTTAAAAGATTTTGCTTTAAATATGGACCGTCTGATTAAAGTAAATCAATCTGAACCGTTCATAAATTAGTTACTATGCATTCCATTCTTCTATAAATAGAAGCTCATTCCTTCATTATTTCTTACGAATTCATTGAAACTCCAGAGAGAAAAACTATAGAGAGAAAGAAGAAAAATGTTCTACTACTTTACCCTTTTCTATATCAAGTTTCTTTTACGGTAAGGGGTGTTATTCTTTCTTATTCATGAAGAGAACTGTTGTTACTCCTTTTCTTATTATCTTGTTGGAATAACTTGTATCTGCTATTTCTACCCTATACTTGTATTATTAATGAAATTTAATTTTGAAATTTAATTTTTTCTATTTATTATTTTGAAATAGTAAGGGTTGATTTGATTAATGTGGATAGTTATGGGTAAAATACATAAATATTTCAAAATAAGCAAGTGGTTATAAAATATTCATTGTTGTTGGGAATATTCGTTTGGTCGTGGAATATTCGTGCTTGTCGGGGAATATTAAATGACAAGTAGTGAGCGATGACCGTATGTGTGCCCCCCATGTGAAAGCGATTGGATGAAGAAAGCGACAAATATAAGTTGTTTAAAAAAATAATGGCGTAGTTATTCACAGATTTATCTTTGTTAAAATATAAATTGGTTAAAACACACGTAGCTTTACGGTATTGCACCAATTATTGATTCTTACGTGAAGGCTTTACTCGATAATGGTTACGATAATTCTTTATTGAGTATTTTATTGATTTAATAATTCTTTGCGTTGATATTTTATATTCTTTGTTGTTTGATAATTGTCATTACGGTATTTTTCATTATCGAAGCAATAATTCATATTATCTGAATAATATTATTAGATAACATTATTGGCAATGTCTAGAAAGTTACATACAGGAGAGGTTTGGTCACTAATTAATTGGCGCGATGAAGAAGAAATTCTTATTGGAAAGCCCCTCTTTCACAGGAGGCTGCACGGTTGTCGATATTGTGATTACTGTAATATTATTTGTGAATAATTAATTATTGATTCATATGATGAGAAAATATTGATTTTATGTGGATATAGATGGAGAAAAATTTTAATGTGACAATTGTTGAAAATTGAAATTTTATCTTTTACGATAAAATAATTCTTTTAAATATATTATTATATTTTAATAATATAATAATGGTGATATTTTTACAACGAATGTGGGATATATGAGTATCTGAGGAGGAAGAGTATTTTTTTGTTGCAATAAATGTTTAAAACATGTTAAACATGTCGGTGGACCCCATTTATTATTTGAAATTTGATTATAGCTTTGTAAAATCCCGTTTGTGGATTTGGTCAATTTCTATTTGGAATTTGGAAAAACTTTCTTACGCAAAGTTGTAGAAATTGAATTTCCTATAAAACTCATGAGATTCGAATTTTCGATGAAAGGGCTATTTATTATGAATTATTGAAGTTACGAAGCTCAAAATAATTGATTTTTGGAAGTTTAAAATATTTAAAATTAGAAAAACGTTTTTTTACTTTTTCTAGAATGTGGCATGTGTTTGATGGCTGAAATCAGATTCTAGGCATGTGTAGGAAATTTATATAATTATATTATTAATTTATTAAATTTTACTAACTTTGGTGTTCTAAGCAAATTTCTATAAATAGGGTCTTGGGTTAGAATTGAAAATCACACGAGAAGCTGAAGTTTTCTCTCTCTATATTATCGGCGTATTCTTGTGAGTATTTTGAGTATACTTTGAGTATTGTTAGGCGGTCTGAGTTCCTTGACACTTATACTTATATTCCGGTATTCAAATAGAAATCTTAATCTTTCGAGGTAAGGGATGTTATTTTCTTCTCAAATGATATTATTTCTTCAATATCATTATCTTTGAAATATTGGTTGGAACTTTTTATCAAATTTGGAACTTTTTTTGGGGTTACTATTCATGAGATTCTTATTCACGATTCTTATTATTGAGACTATTCACGATTCTTATTCACGAGTATTATATTATGTAAGCGTGAAGATGTTTTTTGTGGAATTTCTATCTTTTGGTGTCGATTGATTTACTTATTACGTATCTGACTATTCACGATATCTGACTTTATTCATGAAAAATAAAATTTCTTCTTTTTGTCAAAATATCTATTACGGATACTAGCTTTGATTGTATCCATGTTTTGATCATTCTTGAATTTTACACCTTATGATTATTTTTGAGGTATTTTTGAACATGGATAAAACAAAAATACGAATCCTTAATCCTTAATCCTTGTCATTTTGTTTCCTTTGGATTCGTTTCTTTAAAAAATATTTTCATCATCCTCGGTCTTAAATGATGATATTATTGAATATCTTTGGCTGTAGTGCAAAGATGAATGATTTCTGAAGAATATCTTTGGTAGTAGTCTGAAGATGAGCAGTGTTTAGATGAACATGACCAGTGATGAATATCTTTGGCACATAGTGCAAAGATGAATATTTGATTCAGAGATGTATATTGATTGATGTTCTGAGGGGATAAAAGATGAGCGATGAACTTTTAAATTCATACATAGAAGATAGTAGTTTGCATTCTCTACTTAACTCTTCTAATGAATTATTATTTTCATTGCGAATATTGATTTAAAATTTGTTGTCTATTGTATTCTATTAGATTTTTCCTGTTGAAGACTAACGATAATTTGTTGTATATTATCTTAGTCGTAATATTATTTTCTTTGGGCTAGTTGAGCTCACCCTTTTCCTTTTTGTTCCATTTTTCTTCTCGGGGCGAGAGAATATAGCGAGTACGAAGTGGGGTATGGAATGAAGGTTTTAGAAAGAGTTGTTTAGTAGTCCTCACCATTTTGTAAAATAATGTATCGATAAATGTGATGAGGATTTATTTGAGTATAGATATTATCAGAAGATAATATTTGTATTCAAACTCACAGTTTCTTGTTGTAATAATAAAGTTGTAGTTGTTTACGTACCGTATATTGACTTCGAGAATGGGTGATGTATACCTATTTTGGGGGCGTCGCGGTTGGTATCGAGCTTAGGGATATGATCTCTGGCGGAGATCGGGGAATAGAACTAGGGAGGAGGCGAGTAAATCTTTAGCTAGTGTGTCCTACTAAGCTTATTTGTTAGTTAAGTCGATATATAAGGATATTATGTGATATATTGATTTCCTTAATTAACCCTTGTTTTATGGCGGTATTTGAGAATGTCGGTGAGAATATTAACAATGGAAATGAGGCCAGTAGAGCGCTTTGTACTCACCAACGAGGAGAGCGTGCAACAGTGGCAATGTTCTCTCTGTGAACAACACCACCGAAGCGAGATGATGAGCGAGGGGATGTTTAGAAGCTTTTTTGCAGTTCATGCAAAATCGAGACGAGGAGACTTCGTGTTCAAAATCTGAGGAGAAATGATAGCAATTCACGGGTTGTCACGGACCCAAGCGAGTTCAAAAGTTGGGACCACGAATTTAAGGGAAAGCGGATCCGATCATGGCGGAAACATGGGTCAAACAAATTGCAAGATATTCGATGTCTTGGGATGCGGAGGAGAACAGAAGGTTCCATTCGCCACCTTTATGTTAAAGTGGCGAAGGCGGACTCTTGGTGGGAATGCGTGAAGCGTACCCATCGGTACTTTTCGGCATGTCTTGGGAGAGCGTTTGAAACTATTTAATGACAAATACTTTCACGAAAGTGTTCGTCGTATATGAAGGAAGTGGAGTTCATTAGATTAGAAGCAAAACAACATGGCGGTGTCTCGATGCGAGGCAAAGTTTGCGAGTTATCGAGTTTGCACCTCATTTGGTGGAGAATGAGGAGCGTATGGCGGATGTTTCTTAGAGGTTTGAAACGGCGTCGTCGATATCTCATTTCTCATAAATTTTCTCTCTACCGGATGTTTATAGCATGAGGGCTCAATTATTAGGCGAGATAACTTGATACGGTCGGTTGAGGACCCTAACGAGGATCGTATCGGAGATAGCGATCAGCGAGAATAATGATAACCGGCGGAGAAAAAAGCAGAGGCGGACAAAAATGGTAACCACTACGGTGGTAATCATGGCCATGAAAATAGAAAAAGCGAGTCGGGAGGAGATTTTAAAAAGGAGATTTAACAACGACCATGTGAAAGGCAGCAGTCTTGCGTGACAAGCTGGTTCTAAGGAGGAGAAACGACCACCGATTATATATCTACTAAATCACGGAAAAGAGGACATATCGGTCAAGCGCCCCTGACGATTCAAGGTATGCTATAATTGTGGAAAGGAAGGACATATCGCTCGAGATTATGCGATGGCGAAACCTAGTTCAAGTGAGGGACGGTGACTGAAAAACATCCCGAAAAGTCAAAGTCAGCGATTCCGGGAAGGCGTTTGTTGTATTTGGTCATAATCGAGGAACCCAAGCGAGGTGATCACGGGTAAGCTATTTATAAATTCTTGCGAAGTTTATACCTTACTTAATCCGGTCTTTACCCATTCATTTATCTCTCTGCGTGTGTGCTCAGCGTTTAAACTTGACTCGGGAGAAATTAGACTTTGACCTATCTGTGGAAACTCCGTTAGGAGAAACTTTCATCACATCCATTTGTTTATAAATCTTGTTTGATTCAAGTTGGCACCATCACCTTACATTGACCTTATCTCTTTAAAGATACTTGCTTTTGATGTGATTTTAGGGATTGATTGGTTAACTACTCATCATGCCAAAATTGATTGTTTTTCGTAAGGTTGTTAGTTTTCATATTCTAACTTGACTTTGTTATGCAATTCAAGCAACTAAACCATTAAAATCAATCAACATCATATCTAATCATAAAAGCTATTCGTTTATTGAAAAAGCGGATGTCAAGCTTTCTTAGCCCATGTTATGGATTTGAATAAAGACACGTCAAATTTGAATAATATTCTGTTGTTATTGACTTTCTGGCGTATTTCTGAAGAACTTCCGGTCTACCCCAGAGCGTGAAGTTGAATTCTTTATTGATCTTGAAACTGGTACAAAGCCCATTTCTAAAACCCATATCGAATGGCTCTATTGAACTTGGGAGTTAAAGGTCCAACTCTGAATTGTTGGACATCGGTTTCATTAGATCTAGTACATCTCCTTGGGGTGCTCTGTTTTATTCGTAAAGAAGAAAGAGCGGGAGTATGCGACTTTGTATTGACTATCGGGAATTGAACCATGTCACCATCAAGAATAGGTATCCTCTACCTCGTATTGATGACTTGTTTGACCCGATTCTGAGGGGCTGATTCTTTTCAAAAATCGATCTTCGATTACGGATATCATCAATTTGAAGATTAGGCGAGGATATTCAAAGGCGCCTTTAGAACTTCGATGCGGGCATTATGAATTCTTAGTCATGTCTTTCGGATTGACTAATGCTCTGACTTTCATGGATATGATGAGCCAAGTATTCGAGGAATATTTGGATCGATTTGTTGTTGTCTTTATTGATGACATCCTATATATTCCAAAAGTCGTGAAGATCATGAGCACCATTTGAAATTTGGTACTCGAAAGCCGTGAAAACAAACTATATGCCAAATTGAAGAAATCACGAGTTACGGCTTGAGGAAGTAGCATTCCTTGAGCGCGTGGTGTCGAAACATGGAGTATCTGTTGATCCGTGAAGATTGAAGCAATACAAAGTTAGAACAGCAATAAAGTCGGTGGTTGAAATCGTAGCTTTTGGGCTTATTGGTGGTTATTATCGGAGATTCGTGGAAGGGTTTTCTCGAATCGCTACTCCATTAACTTCGGCTAACTTCGGAAGGATACAAAATTCGTTTGGAGCGAAGAATGCGAGAAAAGTTTCAAGAGCTTAAGAGGAGACTTATTTTGGCTTTGTTCTAACAATACCATCTGGTTCGGATGGATTTGTTATCTCTGATGATGCTTGAGGCAAAGGGTTAGGATGTGTTCTCATGCAGCGTGGGAAAGTCATAGCTTTATGCCTCATGACAACAAAAGTATATGAGAGAATTATCCTACTCATGATCTAGAGTTAGCGGTGATCGTTTTCGCGCTAAAGATATGGAGCACTATCTATATGGGGAGAAAGTGGAGATATATTGGACCATAAAAGCCTTAAATATTTCTTCACTCAAAAAAGAACTCAACATGCGGCAATGACGTTGGCTCGAGCTATTGAAAGACTACGACCACACTATTGATACCATCACGGAAAAGCGAGCGTGGTAGGTGACGCGTTGAGTAGAAGATCATATGCGAGGAGCGAGTGCGATGATGTCAAGTATATCGCGTAGAGAGCCGACTTTAATAGAAAAAAGTTAAGGTTGCTCGAGCCACCAGGCCGGAGGCGATCGTATGAAGAAGAAAGTACAAGAAGGAGCTATTAGGAAGCGAGAATTGATGAAGAAGGAATACTTGAGTCCACTCTAGACTTTGTGTTCTAACGACTACGATTTGAAGTACAAGATTATGATGGAGGCACACAATACACCATTTGCAATCCATCTGGAAGTACTAAAATGTATCGTGATCTTGACATACATTTTGGTGGAACAATATGAAGAGAGAGATTGCAAAGTTTATCTCGATGTGTTTAACTTGTCGGCGTGTAAAGGCGGAGCATCTAGTACCTAAGGGTCCGTTGCAACCACTTGAGATTCGAAATGGAAGTGGGAACACATTACCATGGATTTAATTTACGGGTCTTCCTACGGTTTCTCGAGGCATCAATCTTTATTTGGGTTATTGTTGATAGATTAACCAAGTCTGCTCATTTCTTGCCGTCACGGAGACTTATTTCCTTGAGCGTCTTGCTAGTATATGCGTGAATGAGATTGTGAGGTTGCATGGCATGCTGTATCCATAGTTTGGATCGTGACCCAAGATTCACTTCAAGATTTTGGGTTAGCTTGCAAAAAGCTATGGAGCGCAGATTTCTGATTGATTTGGCATACCATCCTCTCAAAGCAGACGGACAATCGAGAAGGACTATTCAAACTCTTGAAGATTTATTAAGACTACGTGTGTCCTGAGACTTCAAAGGCGGTTGGGATAAGTATTTACCATTGGTGGAATTCTCCTACAACAACGAGTTATCGAGCAGAAGTATATAGGTGTGGCTCCATTTGAAGCATTATATGGGCCGAAAGTGTGTCGCTCTCCGTATATGTTGGGACGAGGTGGGTGAAGCAACATTGTTGGGACAGAGTTAATGCGTATACTACGGAAAAAGATCCAAATGATTCGACAAGCGTATACAAAGCGGCACAAGATCGACAAAAGAGTTATGCGGATCTTCATCGAAAGGGCGTGGAATTTAGTGTAGGGGATCGTGTATTATTGCGAGTTGCTCCATGGAAGGGAGTTACAAGATTTGGGAAGAGAGAAAGCTCGATCCACGATTTATTGGTCCATTTCAAATTCTTGACCAGAGTAGGAAATGTAGCCTATAGACTCGCGTTACCTCAAAGTATGTCTCGTGTTCATAATGTGTTTCACATATCTCGTACTTCGTAAATATGTGAAAGACCCGAACCACGTTATAGAGTTAGAACCAGGACGAGATAATAGAAGACTTAGCGTATGAGGAGGTACTGTCAAGATCTTGGATAGGAAGGAGCATGTCCTACGCTGTGAAAGGTCGTACCACAAGTTAAAGTTTTGTGGAGGAATCATGCTTTATAGAGGAAATGACACAGGAATTGGAAGCGGAAATGAAAGCGAGGTATCCTCACCTTTTGAAACACAGTACGTCACGTCGATTTAGAGGACGAAATTTCATAAGGAGGGAGGTTGTAAGACCCCAACTTATTATTAATGAAATTTAATTTTCTCTATTTATTATTTTGAAATAGTAAGGGTTGATTTGATTAATGTGGATAGTTAGGGGTAAAATCATAAATATTTCAAAATAAGTAAGTGGTTATAAAATATTCATTGTTGTCGGGGAATATTCGTTTGGTCGTGGAATATTCGTCTTTGTGGGGAATATTAAATGCGAGCGTAGTAGCGACCGTGTGTGGGCCCATGTGAAGCGATTGGATGAAGAAAGCGACAAATATAAGTTGTTTAAAAATAACGGCGTAGTTATTCACAGAATTATCTTGTTAAAAAATACTCGGTGGTTAAAACACGATAGCTTTGCGGTATTGCACCAATTATTGATTCTTACGTGAAGGCACTACTCGATAATGGTTACGATAATTCTTATTCGATATTTTATTGATTTAATAATTCTTTGCGTTGATATTTTATATTCTTTGTTGTTTGATAATTGTCATTTTACGGTATTTTTCATTATCGAAAGCAATAATTCATATTATCTGAATAATATTATTAGATAACATTATTGGCAATGTCTAGAAAGTTACATCTAAGGAGAGGTTTGGTCACCTAATTAATTTGGCGATGATGAGAGAAATTCTTATTGGAAAGCCCCTCTCTCACAGGAGGCTGCTTTGGTTGTCGATATTGTGATTACGTAATATTATTTGTGAATAATTAATTATTGATTCATATGATGAGAAAATATTGATTTTATGTGGATATAGATGGAGAAAATTTTAATGTGACAATTGTTGAAAATTGAAATTTTATCTTTTTACGATAAAATAATTCTTTTAAATATATTATTATATTTTAATAATATAATAATGGTGATATTTTACAACGAATGTGGGATATATGAGTATCTGAGGAGGAAGAGTATTTTGTTGCAATAAATGTTTAAAACATATTAAACATGTCGGTGGACCCCATTTTTATTGGTGAAATTTGATTATAGCTTGTAAAAAAAAATCCCGTTTGTGGATTTTGGTCAATTTCTATTTGGAATTTGGAAAAACTTTCTTACGCAAAGTTGTAGAGAATTGAATTTCCTATAAAAACTCATGAGATTGAATTTTCTGATGAAAAGGACTATTTATTATGAATTATTGAAGTTTGAAGCTCAAAATAATTGATTTTGGAAGTTTAAAATATTTAAAATTAGAAAAACGTTTTTTCTTACTTTTTCTAGAATGTGGCATGTGTTTGATGGCTGAAATCAGATTCTAGGCATGTGTAGGAAATTTATATAATTATATTATTAATTTATTAAATTTTACGCTTTGGTGTTCTTCTAGCATTTTCTATAAATAGGGTCTTAGGTTAGAATTGAAAATCACACGAAGCTGAAGTTTTTCTCTCTATATTATCGGCGTATTCTTGTGAGTATTTTGAGTATACTTTGAGTATTGTTAGGTGCTTGAGTTCCTTCATACCTATATCCGGTATTCATTTAGAAATCTTAATCTTTCGAGGTAAGGGATGTTATTTTTTTTCTCAAATGATATTATTTCTTGATATCATTATCTTTGAAATATTAGTTGGAACTTTTTATCAAATTTGGAACTTTTTCATGTCGGGGTTCTTATTCATGAGATTCTTATTCACTTATTCTTATTCATGAGATTCTTATTTCTTATTCACGATTCTTATTCACGTAGTACTATTAGTAGAAGCGTGAAGATGTTTTTTTTAGAATTTCTATCTTTTGGTGTAGAGTTACTATTCGCATTATACGGCCTTTATTCATATCTGACCACTATTCATTAGAAAAATAAAATTTCTTCTTTTTGTCAAAATATCTATTACGGATACTAGCTTTGATTGTATCCATGTTTTGATCATTCTTGAATTTTACACCACTATGATTATTTTTGAGGTATTTTTGAACATGGATAAAACAAAAATACGAATCCTTAATCCTTAATCCTTGTCATTTTGTTTCCTTTGGATTCGTTTCTTTAAAAATATTTTTCATCATCCTCGGTCTTAAATGATGATATTATTGAATATCTTTGGCACTGTAGCAAAGATGAATGATTTTGAAGAATATCTTTGGTAGTAGTGCAAAGATGAGCAGTGTTTAGATGAACATGACCAGTGATGAATATCTTTGGGCTGTAGTGCAAAGATGAATATTTGATTCGGATGTATATTGATTGATGTTCTGGGGATAAAAGATGAGCGATGAACTTTTAAATTCATACATATAGAAGATAGTAGTTTGCATTCTCTACTTAACTCTTCTAATGAATTATTATTTTTCATTGCGAATATTGATTTAAAATTTGTTGTCTATTGTATTCTATTAGATTTTTTTCCTGTTGAAGACTAACGATAATTTGTTGTATATTATCTTAGTCATAATATTCTTTCTTGGGCTAGTTGAGCTCACCCTTTTTCTTTTTGTTCCATTTTTCTTCTCGGGGGCGAGAATATAAGCGAATGCGAGTCGGGGTATGGAATGAAGGTTTTAGAAAGAGTTGTTTAGTAGTCCTCACCATTTTTGTAAAATAATGTATCAATAAATGTGATGAGGATTTATTTGAGTATAGATATTATACAGAAGATAATATTTGTATTCAAACTCACGCTTTTCAGATTTCTTGTTGTAATAATAAAGTTGTAGTTGTTTACGTGCCACAATAATATTGATGTGGTAAAACTCATTCAGAATGGGTGATGTATACACTATTTTGCCCAGAAGGCGTCTTGCATACAACAGTTGTATTAGTAAGTTGTATTTGAATTCATACCATGTATGTATCTGGCACCCAAGATGGGTGATGTATACCTAATTTTGGGGCGTCACATAATGCCTCAAAATTTTAAGTGCAAAGACAACAATGCCAACTCTAGATCATGAGTAGGATAATTCCTCTCATATTCTTTCGAGTTATCATGAGGCATAAGCTATGACTTTCCCATGTTGCATGAGAACACATCCCAACCCTTTGCTCAAGCATCATTGTAGATGACAAATCCTCCCGAGCAGGATGGTATCACGTAACAGTCTTTGAAATGAGTCCCCACTTGAGTTCTTGAAAACTCTTCTCACATTCTTCGCTCCAACCAAACTTTGTATCTTTCGAAGTTAATTTGAGTTATTGGTGTGGCGATTCGAGAAAATCCTTCAACGAATCTCGATAATAACCGCCTAAACCGAGAAAGCTACGATCTTCGATCACGATTTAGGTTGCTCCACTTTGAATAGCTTTAATCTTGCTTCCGTCAACGGATATTCCATGACTTGACACTACGACGTGCCCAAGGAATGCTACTTCCTCGCCCGAACTCTCATTTCTTCAACTTGGCATAAAGCTTGTGTTAGTTCCCAGAGGGCACAATAGATCTAGAAGGGGGGGTTGAATAGATTCTTTTTATTTTAAATACTTTTCTGGTTAATATTATTTTGTTCATAATTAACATATGACAAACATAAGAATCTTAGAAAGATAATTTTGTCGTTTTCTAACTACGACAATACTTCCGTTGTGGGGTCCACCAATGATTGTGCCGTCGTACGAATATTCCCTGACAAAAAGAATATTCTCCGACCAATCGAATATTATTACACGTTTTTTCAAAAAATTACTACTAATACTCTTCCACGTAATTGGTAATAAAAAGTCAACATAAACATTCGCAATATATCATTTTTCATATTATTCTATGCTTGTTAGGGAAATTTCATATATCAAATATATTAACATTATGTTTGTAAATTTTGAAAAATAAAAATGAAAATTTAAATTATGATAATAAGAAAGAGTAAAAAATCTTTTCAGTCATATTCTTATTGAGTTTATAAAAAAAAGATAATTAAAATTTTCATAAGTAAAAGTAGAATTTTTAGAAGATACTCCTCGCATAAATAATAAATAGAGGCTAAACATATAAGTGAAAGAGACTGTGAAAATAATTTTTTCAAAAGAAAGCTTAAGTTATACATATAAAATTCCTTACATTGAATGTATTGGGCTTTTAATGTAAAGAGTATAAAAGGGATTATAAGAGATATGTTTGTGTTATTTATTTGTCCATCCATATAAGATAGATACAAAATTATGTGTCTAGTTGTGGTTAATTATTATCACTAGGCACAGTCACATATGGTGAATCATCAACTAGTTATATATTGTCATATTATTTTATAAATTAATTTTTATAAAAAAAAATTGTCACTATAACAATACTCATGAATCATATATATATATATATATGGAATGATCCATAGCACACATTAGTTATAGACACTGTTTCAACTAATTGTTATTTAGTCGTCCAAAATTAGATCGAATGACGGAGGTGATGGCCCAACCGTAACTCCCTCTAGTGGCCACATAATATTTTTTTTTGTTTGTGCACATTCTCTAATGCTAATGAGAGCATTTTTTTTTTCTTTGCCACATAAGGGAGTAGAGGTCAGGAGAAATGTCTAAAACACCCCACCTTAGTTAGATTTAAATAATTTCAATGTACAAAATAATTATATAAATAATTTCTTAAGTAATAAAAATTAACATTATCAAATATATATAATGTATTTATTTCTATAAATAATTTTTTATAAATATTAAAATTTAAAATTATTAATTATATTCAATGTATTTATTTGTATAAATAATTTCTTAAGTAATAAAAATCAACATTATCAACTATATATAACGTATTTATTTCTAGGAATTATTCATACAAATAACTACATTGAATATAATAAATAAGCATATATACCGTCTGCATACAACCACATGTTTTCAGATGTATCCAAATTACACCTAAAACACTGTTTTTTACAAAAATTTCAGTTGGAATAAATACTATACATTTTTTGGGAGGTACTACAACAACAAAAAAACCAAAAAAATAAAAAATAAAAAAATGTCACTAAAAATGTCACTGAAAAATGTCCCCCTAGACTTGTTGATTTTTATTATATATAAACAAAATAATATAATTTATGAGTTAGTAAATAATAAATTATATTAATGTATTTCGACATGTTTAGCATTGACTATAAAATGAATGAATGATACAAATTCCATATCTTTAAATATATTTCAAAATATTTTAATATCATATCTTTAAAAAAAATTAATATTTTCATATGAGTCTTTCTCACATAAAAATGAACTACTCACTATTTACGTGATAAAAATACGTGAAAATATTAATTTTTTATATAAAAATATCGGTTCTCACCTTAAAACATTCACAAGATGAGAGACAGGGTGCACTGCCACCTGTTTATCATATTTAGTGGCTGGTTCCACCTCATATGGTATAATGGCATCACACCCACAATTCCCATGCATCTCTGCTTTAACAAATAAAGTTGACATGTCATCTTGCTATATATATATATATATATGTATGTATATGTATTATACGCCTCTCATGGCCATTATACATTATTAATATCTCGTCAACAATACATCATAAATAATGTCCTTATTAGGATTTTACAAGCACATCTCTTTGACATATTTAGCATTGACTAGAAAATGAATGAAGCCGAATCCCCCTCCCTATGTCCATTAAAGAATGTCCCTCCCCCTCTATATCTACAACCATTCCATATCTACCCTTCCTTTGTAACCAATCCAATGTAGAAAAAGAAAGATTAATAAATGAAAAAATATAAATATATGTATACCAAAAAAATAGTACAACTCTATCAAGCTTTAGACAAGGGAATAAAGATTGAATGCATACTATCTGTCTGCATTGTATGGTGGTGACACCCTGGTCTTAATAGGTTTCAGCTTCAATCCCATACTTTCTGGAGAGAGAAGTTCCGGAGAAATGCACGATGGGCTGAGGGGACTCCTTGGACTGCCGCTGAACTGGCTCGGCCTGTAAAGACCGTACCCCATGAGGAAATACTCCATAGGTATCAACATTGCGTGCGGCTGCTCTTCTGTCACCATTGATCCACAGGCCTGTACCTGCACAAACCAGTTCTCGAGTAAGCACAGGATTCGAGCATTCATTCAATAATCTCATCAAGAAACTTCTCTAGTATCCAAAATAGCAGTTATAAATAGATGTATGTTTATTATCCAATGGATAGGTTATATTTCATGCACACAGCAGCTAAAAGATGAAGATTGACATGAAGTCCTTTAAAACAAAGATTTTTAGGACTAGTTTCAACTGAACGACACTAAACAACAAATGGAATCATGTACTCTTTCGGATTTAGATTATAGGCACCCTTTAGACATGAAGCATCACATACCTCAACTAAGGCACTGTATCTTCTATCCAGCTTTGCAGTCATATGGACGGATTCCGAATGGAAAGGAGAGCTATCCCCCACAAATATGAGTGTTCGACATTTTAGCCTCTTCAGTCCTTCAGTAATGTCAGGTCTCCTAATCATTGATTAAATGGAAGTTTAGATTCTAGTGATGCAACAGAAGTAACTCAGGAAAAAAAGTATGCACTCCCAACAAGTGAACAAAATGCAACCTCTTACTCATATTTACCTATCAATTGCTTGAAGATACCGCAAAACATTTATGCTCTGCCTCTCATCTAGCAACTGAGAACAAAAGAGTTAAAAGTTAATAAAAAAGCTAAGCATAAAAAAATGTTACACTATATTCAATTCAAACTGAAAAAGGGCAAAAGAACAAATAACTCCACTAATATGCATGCAAAGAAAGAGAAGAGATTGGAAGAGTTGAAGCACTAACTCTTCTGCAGGCTTGGACTATATCTGATTCTGGGACTTCTGGGCTGCCACGAACTTCCTGATAAAATTAAAAACATCTCACTACTCGAACTGATCAATTAATGAAAGAAATAAGAAAATATAAAGAAAATGGAACTCATTGCTCGAGTGGTAGATTACTTTGCTGAAGTATCGGTAGAGCAAACACTCTTTGATCAAATGACACATCCCGTAGAAATATAGCAGATTCGACATCACCTACATGCATAAAGGAAGTTGAGCTTTGCAATAGAAGATGATAACGTCCTTTCTCCATCCATGTCTTAATTAAAGCGAGGAATGAAAAATAGGCACCTTGTTACATAACCATTCAGTCCAAGAAGGTGCTTTGCATAGAGGGGAAACAAGCATCAAACCAAGAACACGCTCCCTGTATTTTATCTGTAACACAGAACTTTAATGAATCAACAAAACTAGCAATCATTTGATGAAAGAACACAACAAGGGTGATATTACTAAAATTTTGGCATACAGCAAATAGGGTGAGGATATAAGCGCCCGCCATTGCCCCCATGCACATCACTGCACCAAGCCTGAACAAAGTGATACTCATCCCATCAGTAAAACAAATTTAACATGCTATCTAAGTGTTACTTTCTCCACTATGCAAAAAGATAAAAGCTTGGAGGGATATTCAAGGAGTAATATGTCATTCTACCTATTCTTTATTCCAGCAATATCACAAGTAGAAGATAATATCGCTTCAATTACTGTTGAAAGTTTAAAGACCAAGACATGATGTTTTCAAGACCAAAGAAAGCATAAATACATGCACAGTACAAAGTGTAGTAAAGTTATGTTTTTATAATTACCTAAAATAATTTAACACCTCAAGGATTTGATCTGCTAAATCATCAACAGAAGGAACAGGGTCATCATGATAAATTGCTGCAGCTCCCAACTGCAAGAACTCTTGTAGAAGCCCAGAATATAACGTGAATAATGGCATTTAGAAATAAAGAGGAAGAACTCCAGTTAAAAACAAAGTAGTAGGAAACAGAATTACAGAACAATAAAAAATCTAGAAACCAATTCACAGACCTCATGCCCTGGAGGACTGATATGGTAGATGCAGAAATTGTGAAGCAGCAGAGAAGCTGCTTCTGGACAAAAGAATAATCCTTGGAAACACGACACATCTGTTACAATTTTTACAGAAGTAAAAGTAGAATTTTCATTAGATAACAGATTGATATCAACGAAATAATGACAAATATAGATATAGAACCAGTGAATGAGAAACTAAGAAATCTGAAAGAAGAAAATTATCACTTACGATTTAGAGCTAAATCAGGATACGTGATTAGTGCTGGTTTGTCCTGGTCTCCATACACAATAACAGACACAGAACCACGGCCAGTCCGTATAATATGTTCCTGGATAAAGATAACAAAAGACGGATTTACAAAACCTTCAAGACAACAAGAAAACAGAAAGAAAAATAAATAAATAAAAAATAGTAACACTCAAAAAAAGGAGGTTCTTAACTGGAACTGTAGATACAGTGAAGTACAAGTATATTATTCTATACAAAAAGGAAATTTGTTAAGAATGAATAATCATTTTCCTTATCAAAAGACCCTGAGTAAAGTAAAATTACAGTCTTTGACGAAATAACTTTTATTCAGGAAACAACATGGCCATGTGCACTGATCCCTTTCTAAGCCAGCTTGCTTCATTAGCCAAACATATACCATAGCATATGATTAAATGGTCAAGGGCTTCTACTTTTATGCAGGGTGATAAGTTAAAATTTTCTACTTTTCAATCATTGAATTCTTAAAAAAGTAGTATCACTTTAAACAATCGAAATGGTGTCTAGTAGTATTATTAAAATGACATTGACAGATAACCAAATTAAAATAATGATGGCAACTTCGAACCATATAGAATTATAGAAATATATATAAGAAGGCAAAGTAACAGATACGCTGTGTTCATATCACGGATTAAGGAAATGACAGGTATTACAAGGGTCGGCTGATGACAGCATATTTTACCAATAAAGATAAGAACTCACAAGAAACAAGAAGTGGAAAACATAACAAATAAATCAATATTTAAAAAGGGAAAAAGAGATTCTAGTGTCAATTAATCCATGATCAAGTACACTCTATCTAGGTACCGATAAGTAAGACGCATACAAGTAAGCTAATACAGCAATTCTGGTAGAACAAAGGTCATTTATCATATATATAAATTGAAAAACCAAACAGCAAAACATGGAATTCGGGAATTAATTTTCTTTCCCATAGTTTTCTTGCCAATCAAAGAGAAAATAATAAGGCCACTGAGACATAAAGATACCCATTTCGAAAGAAAGGAGGACACCAGAAGCAGAATCTCCTCCATAGAAGGAAAGAACGAATGAATTTCAAAAACAAGAAATGAAAATAATAGATCTAAAAATTAAAATCCTCCAATTTGTAAAAAGTCATACATAAAGATTAGGATTTCAGAACAAATTCCAGAGTTCCCCAAATGCTCAAAAACCAAACACAATAGTTTGAAACATTTGGAAATGTAGTGACCAAACCAAATTATGCATATCAGCATATGGATGTGAATTTAAATGTCAATTCACAAAATTAAAAAAAATAAAAATAAAATTGGAAGCGAAATGGGTAATATAATAATTGAAACCTCTCCGCCGAGATAGATAGTCTCCATATCAACAGAAACGGAATCGCTCGACTCTGCCATGGCCGTCGGCTCTGTGTGTCTGAAAGCCGAAAGCCTCTCTCTCTGTTCTTTTTCTCTCACTAATAAGGCTTTTAGTTTTCAATTGCTTGTATACGAAGCGATTCTTTCCCTTCTCTCCCTCTCTAAAATAGATATAATAATTGTATGTATAGGTTTTGTAACTGAAAATTAACCTTATAGATGAGGAGGTTAATTTTTAATTTTGTTTTTTAAACCTCCACCGACGATTTTTGGTGTCCCAAAAATAACGGCGTTCGGCTGCCTCTTCCTTGACTTTCGTCAAAAAGGATTCAAAATTTTAACCACCGACACCTTGGCAGCAGATGACAGTTGCCTTTTATTTGTCATAGATCCTATTACGGTGTCGTATTCTTCTTCTTTTGTTTTTCATTTATTCCCACCCTTAAACTATATACACAATCACCCCATATTTTTAACTAGATGTGTCTCGTGCCTCCGACAAAATGAGAAATTCAAAATCAGTTGTATTTTATTAGATAGAATGAATTGATATTTTCATAACTGAAAGCATTAGTTTTAAAAATTACTATTTTATATGAGTGTGGAGTACACTTAGGGGTTGTTTAATAAAAATTGAATGAATTTGAATTTAAATCTAAATGAGCTGAATTTAAATTTGAATTTGAATAAAAAAAATATTTGATAATTCACATGTCTGAAACATCTTAATAACAAATTTTTATTATTTTATTGAGAATTGTACTATAATGACCTCAAAAATATTTTATTTTACCGAATGAAATTATTAGATTGACAATTTATCTTAAGGCCTTTACGAAATATAATTTAATTTTAAAAAGAAAAGTATTCCCCTTATTTTAATGACATTTTGATAATATAAAATATTCATAATTAAATAAACTTAATAAATTAAAAAATAATAATCCATCTCTCTTATAATGGAACACATGTTAAGCCCAAGCAATACCAAGTGTCGCAACCTTTACACAATTTTATTTTATTTTATTTTTTAAAAAAAAAGTGTTTCACAACCCCACCACAAAGAAGGAAAGGGAGAACTTTTATTTGGGAATTCATATTTGACCAAGTGAGTCGGCGTCCATTTGATTTGTATATATTGGATACTCTAGACCTTATTAAAAAATAAAAAATACATATTAATTTCTTAATTTCTAAATTTAATTCATAATTATGGTGTCCCTAAATTGTGATTGTTTTCCTTTTACCCCTACACCATTTTCAACCACATAACTTACACACGATTTTTTATTATTATATAAAAAATATTTATTTCTAATTTTTTAAAGACAAATTGTGTTCAAAATAAAATAATAAGATGATAAAAATTAACGTGATTTAATTATGTAAGAGATATCAGTAATGATAAAATAAGAGTTGAGAGAGATTAAACTCTACATTACGACACAAAATTACTAAATTAGCGGTTATAAAAGTTTGACGCTTTATTAATAATAGTTTTTACGCACGCGCTTCTATGCGCCTGAGGAAAATAATTGTAAGAAAAAATTAAAAATAAAATTATGTGACAAATAAAAAAAAATTGGGAAAGAGAAAAGTAGTAAAACTCTAAAATTTAAATGTGGGGCGGTTAAGAAAGGATAGGAGAGAAACGTGATGATTCAAACTCTTGTATATGTGAGAATTGAGATAGGGAATTAAGAGAAAATAAAGTATAAGAAAATACACCTTGTTTACAATAAATGGGAAAAACGAAGAAAATAAAATAATTTCAATTTATTTTTGAAAAAACATCTGTGGATGTAGTCCATTGTTTTCTCTAATTTTGGACACATTTTCTTTCATTATTGTTTACCTTTTACTTACCAAATGGAAGGTATGTGCCACACATTTTTAAAAAGACTGTATTTATACTATGTTCTATTAAATCTTTATTAAATGTCAAAATTTTAGATGTATTTATTAATCTTATAAGCTATAAATCAATTATATTTTCAAAAATTGAAGAAATTAAACTCATAAATATTATTTTTAAAAAAACTGAATAATTTATATTAATTATTTTGTAAAATTTCGTCTTACACATACAAAGTGATGTTCTTAAGCTACAATGCAATGGCAAATTAATTTTACTAAAAGAAAAAAATTAAGGAAAGTGAATGAGTACTTATATCTTTTAACCAAATTAATCAATAGTATAGTATGATGCATGAATATGAAAACATAACCCTATTGAAACATTAATTCTGTGGGGGCTTTCCACTATATTTATAGCTAACAAGTGTTTGGTTAGTACCAGCACCATGTGCGAGTATTAGAGGAATGAACAAATCATCAAAGCTCTGTCTCCAGTATCCAAACAAGCCATAAGATTAGTTTTTATTTGCTCATGCAATAAAATGAAAAAGAAGAAAAAAGACTTGGAGCAGTCAGAGAATCTCTAATTCCTTCTTTCCTTGCTCAAACTTCTTCTTAGTATATACCCAAAAGTTACCAAAATATATGTCATCATCAGTTCTGCAAAAGAACAAGAATTGTCATTTCAATTGCTCATTCATGGGGTGGGGTGGGGTGGGGTGGGGTTGGGGTTGGGGTTGGGGTGGGGGAATGCCATACCAAATTCTAGAACTCTAAAGTAAGCAGGGTAATCTTGCAGTAGAAGTTGACTGTAAATAAAATAGAATGCCGTCCAAAGCTAGAATAATCGGCATTCAAATGTAATCCCACTAGGATCTTCTTGGAAAATTTACCAAGTGCATTACTGTTATACATTAGTAGAATATAATCCAGGGACGAAAATTAAATTGTTAATCTAGAGGTTACATGTGTATTTCCTTACCAAACTCTACTTTATCGCAATTGGTGGCAACTCCTTTCAACCGTTTAAACAAACAGTGTTGTACTTCATGACAAGAAAGCAGTCTCTAGAACAAAACAGGGAAACAGCCCTCAAAGAGGTAAAATGTTTTGAATGTATGGATGATGCAACAACAGCCTTTCTAATTCAAATATTTTGTTGATTGACTTCTCAAATTGAGATGGCTGTGAATGCAACTAACAATCACATTCATCCATTTACACGGGAGAGATGACGGTTTTTATTCCCAAAATCATTTCAAGTTATACATCATTTCATTAAGATGTTTCATCGTCCTCGCTTATATTCCATAATTCTCCATGCAAATCAATACATCAGTCATTTGCACAGAAAAATCCAATAGCTTCTTTAATAATTACCAAGTTCTATGCCCGTCAGATCCAACATATAAGAGCAAAATGATTTACTTTCGTTCCAAAATGACTTTTGCAAGTATATACAATTGGGCGCCTCATTTCTTAAGCTAATAAGCTCTCTCTTTAATTTTACTTTTCTAGTAAGTTGCTCTTATATTTATACCGGCGGTGATATTATAAGCGGTATATTAACAGTGGTGAATATGACACATGATGTACTGAAAAAAGAAAAAGAAGGTTTTCATGTCCATCTTTACCATAATATCAACCCCACAACAAAGCTAAGTTCAAGTATGGTCGATAACCTGAATTTTGACAGAATATTGCACAAGATCAACTGCAACAAATTAGAAATTACCCAACTCTTCTCCTAAGTGTGTCTCATTTTAAAGGCACAAGAACATTGGAGTATTATATACAACTCTGCGAAACTAAGCATAAGTTTACATGAGCAAATAAGACGTAACAACATTGATGTGCTATAACACTGAAACATAACGCGGCTTCTTATAAGCTCAACCCTCCTTCCAATCCTATATAGTCAGTTTTAACAACTTAAGTAGTCTCTACTTCTATATTCAAAGTATCATTCATATCTTTATTATATCAGCACATTAATTTAACCATCATGTACAGCTCCCTCACATAAAAACCAACGTTACCAAGTACCAAAATTCATACTACAGAAAGATTTTGTGAAACTTACCACTTCATTGTCCCACATGCGTATTTTAAAATCTCATCTAGTTGATTAAAGTGCCAGTTTGAACCCCTTTGACAGGAAATCATCTCTAATAGAAACAATTCAAGCAGTCAGCAATCAAGTGTCATAAGGTGTTTAAGACGCAAGTAGTATTATTACAAGCTTTCTCTGTGAGTGTAGTTATGTATTCCAAAAAGGTCAGAATTCCATATGATCCATACTGCACATTAAACCAAATATACTAGAAACATATGAAAATAATAGACATCAAAGAGAGATAAACTCTAGTTGCAAATAATATATCTAAGAAATGGACAATTCTAGTTCCAAGTAATATAATTTATTAACAGATAAACAGACAAAAAATTGTCAAGTGAGATCAAGGTCAGTTAAAATCATGACGTATACAATGGCTAAATAAGTTTACCTCTTCTTCAGAGCTTTCTTTTTCTTTTCCTTACTTTTATCTTGTGTCACATCAGTTCTTCCACCAGTGAGCTTAACAAGGCTTCCCACAAAGACATATGCCTCTGAAAAATTTGCCATGCCAGGTATCCTGATATTCTTAACAGTTTTTGATTTTAGGTCATACCAAAGAAGCTTTGCACCTTCTTGCTCCAAAAGAACTTGATCACCACTCTTTGAATATGCAATAGGTTTCAGATACTCAAAGCTACGAATATCATAAGGTTGTGCAACGGAGATTAATTTGACCCACGAGTTCTTTACTCCATAGTCATTCATCACCCATATGTCAATATAACTCAAGTAATAGTTGCAAAGGACACAAAGGTTTCCTCCCAGTTCACCCACATTCATGTGAAAGTTCTTTTCCGAGTACTCAGGCTGTGGAACCAACTGATATTCTTCGGTTTCAAGATTAAAGGAGGCAATTAATTTTACATCCTCTGAATCAAATCGTGGAGTAACTACCCAGTGCAAGGCACCATTAACAAGCATACCATTGGCCTGCTTATAAGAAAGGTAATAAGGAAAGTCCTTAATTCTTTGCCACGAATTTGATTTCAGACTGTAAACCTTGACTTCATTCACAACTTCATCCCAGAACTGGACAATCCTCACCACCTTGTAATCATCATTAACATGATCATATCCAAAACCATAAATGATCTTTTCGCAAATAGTAAAAGCTGAAGAATCCCCAGGAAATTCAATTGCAGAAATGGGTAATTTCTGTTGCCTACGAGTGGATGGATTCCATAAAACGATATCTTCTTCCGAGTTATATAAACAGAGCAAACCATCGCAAGAACCCAATACTTCAGTTCCTAATTTAGGAGTTTTGAGCGGGTGATTAAGTAATATGACTCTGTCGAGGGAATCAAAGTCTATAGAGTAGAGGTAACTATCTCTAATTATAATACTTCGATGAGTGTTGGATATGAGAGACTGATTTAGGTGGGACTTGATGAATTCTGGTGAATCAATTAGGGCACGAAATGGTTTAGATACGCACCTGAACCGGAAAAGAGATTTCACCGGTAAACGTGAGAATATACCAGCGATTACTTCAGGCGGCACGTCGGACATTGTTGGCTTGTTAGGGTTTCCAGTCAATAATTCGAATGGAATGGTGAGAGAGAGAGAGAGAGAGAGAGATAATGGAAAGTAGGAGCAGCGGATATATAATATGGGCCTGGATAATAATTTAATTTAATTTATAAGTCAAAAATTAACTTTAAAATGGGATACTAATGACGATTTATAATTGTTAAAATAAGTTTATAATGGTGCTTCTACCACGATAACTTATAAGTTAAAATAAAATGTGAAAGTGTTTAACTAAAATAACTCAGAGTAAAATCTATCTAATAAAATACAAATAATTTTGAATTTCTCGTTCAATCTGGACCGTTCAAAATTTGAGATAAATCTCACCGTTCATACAGTGCCGGAGGCACGGGACACAACTAGTAATAATTTAGTTTTAAAATTATATTTTCTATTAAGAAACTCACAAATATAAGGAACAAATAATTCTTGCTTTATTTTCTATAATAAATTTTATATATGTGTGTATATATATATCTATTATATATACTAAATCACAGTACATGTCACCATATATTGACACATGTCCATCTTAAATAATTTTAATTATTTCCCAATTATCTTAATTATATCCTATCCTTTTTTAAATTATGAAAAAATAATAACAAATCAATTATCTTAATTATATCCTATCCTTTTTTAAATTATGAATAAATAATAACAAACCAAGTAGAATTTAATCTCTTCAACAACCAATGAGCAAAATTTTATATGAATAAAACTTCCTAATTGAATTAGAGTTTGAAATAATGTTAATGATCACCTGACCTAATCCTCCATGCATATACATACATACGTATATTAATCAGGCTAATTATTTATTCTCATAAGTGAATAAAGAACCACGGCTTCTTCTTCTTCTTCACGTTTCGCTTTTCCTCTTCTTTTCCGCTTTTTCTCTCTCGTCTTTCTTCTACTTATGTCATTCACGTCAAGACGATGGAAAAGCCATCACCATTGATGGTGAACGGAAACTAATATTGTAATGGGTTCAATTCATTACCCGAGAACTAACAAAATGAGAGAGCTATTATATACACACATTATTATTACTTACAAAGTTATTCTTTATATGCAGGAGTGTGAAACATAACCCAGAAGCGGGTGGAATTATTTCATTGGTTTGCCTATTTTCTAAATTAGTAAATTATTAGAATTAATTTACGTAAATGTTCACTTTTGAGTTCTATTTTAGTTCCAAGTTGATACAAATTTTGTTTTGAAGATTGCCCGAGAAGATGTAGTTCAGAATGTGATGCAAAAACCGAATGATCCCCATTTTTCCCTTTGTTGTACTTCCACACCCACCCCTTTTTTGCTTCTTTCTTTTTTTCTCTTTTTCTGTTCTATCTTTTTTTTTCCGAGAGCCATTTACTGTAAGAAGCGAGGGGCTAGATCTAACAAACAAACAATTATGAATTTCGCAATTAATCATGGATTTCATTCTTGGTTGATTATTGTCATTGAAGACCTCTTTCATTTGTTGTAACCCAGATATATAGCACATTTTGCAATTTAAGGGGTTGAGGGAAACATTATACTTTATAATCATTTTAATCATTTAAACATAGTTCTTTTCACAAAGTTTATTATCAATTAATCATTAAATGTGAGATTATATTCTAACACTACCAAGGGAAGAAATAATACTCCGTTTGGTACATTATGTTCCTTCTGACATATTGTGCAGCCATGAGAATATAATAGATAATAGATAATAATAGATTTAGTATATATAATAGATGAGACTATTTTATCAGTTGTTTGTTTTAATCAAATAATCTCATTTAAATATTATACTTTTTGTTAAAAATACTCAAATATCTTGATCAAATAATTTCAAGTATTCCCATAAAAAAAAACATTTTCTCCCTTTGTTGATATTGACAATTTTAGATTTATGTATCTCAGTTTTCGTTTCTTAATTAGTATCTCCTAAAATCACTACTTTATAATCCCACATAAATATTTTGAATAATGTTAATAGCATAATGGTATGATATTATTCTTTATAATTTAATTGTTATTGTGACGCCCCCAAAATTAGGTATACGTCACTCATCTTGGGTCGCCACTTACATGGTACATAAATTCAAATACAACTTACTAATATAAGCATGTGGTACAATCGACATAAAGCGTGAGTTTGAATACAAATATTGTCTACTAGATATTATACAAAATCAAAAGAGTCCTCATTACTACTATTATCACACTATTTCACGAATAGTGAGGACTACTAATGCTATCCTACGGACCATTACTCCGTTCCCAGACTCGTCTCGGCTATATTCTCATTTCAAGAAGAAAGCGGTGAAAGAAAAGGTGAGCTCAACTAGCCCGAGAAGAAATATTATGACTAAGATAATGTAGAATAATTTATCATTAGCCTTCAACAAGCGTTGTTAAACCGATAAAATACAATAGACAACAAAATTAAGCTGCGGTGAATAAGCAATCCATTAAAAGAGTCGAAGTAGAGAATAAAGTCTACTATCTTTTAGGTTTTAAAAGGTTTTTCATCATTGTTATATTTGAGACTCGACTTTAATAAATAATCCACATCATCGAATCACCCCTCACTACTACTGGCCGAGGATATTCATCAAATTATCAATGGTCAGCTGACTATACTAGAATCACCCCGGTCATAATCATACCAAAATTATCCATCATTGCATTACAGTGCCACCGAGGACTTTTATCACATCATTTATAACAAGCCATGATTATTAGAATGAATGATCCCGGTCATAATCATACATACTAAGTTCATCTATACACGTAAAAGTCAAGAAGATAATATAATATAACATGAGGATGATGACAATGACATAATAATTCAATAAAACAAGTTCAAGAATTATTTTATCCAGGAATTATTAACGTCAAATTGTCAAAATGATCTTTGTTTTGTAGAGTAAAATTCAAGAATGATCGGAAGAATATTTCCATGAAAGATCTATGGATGAAGCTTAAATATCAAGGATATTCCACTAATTTCATGGAGTATAAGTCAAAGATTTAACCAATCGAGTATAATAAAGAATGGAATAACAAAAGAAATCACCATGCATGCGGTGCTTGATGCATAGGCAGTTATTCCAATGAGAATAATAATAACGGAACCGGTCGGGTGAAATTCACACAAATAGGATGATCCAAATGAGAATAATAAATTTGAATAATAAACAATGGAACTGGTCGGTGTAAAACACACGATGCATGGATATTCCAAATGAGAATAATAAATGCGGAATAATAAACAATGGAACAAGGTGGGTGTAAAACACACGACGAGGATATTCCAAGCAGAATAATAAAGAATGGAATAATGTAAGGAGATCACCAAGTATAGGGGATTCAGCAGATACTGAGTTATTCCAATGAATAAATAAGAATGGAATAATATAAGGATTTCACCAAGTATAGGGTGTCTGGCGTATCACGAGGTTATGTATAGGGTATACCACTTTTACAAAAGTTATTCAGCGAGAATAATAAGCGATGGAATAACAACAGTTCTCTTCATGAATAAGAAAGAATAACACCTTACTTACGGTACAACAAATAATATTCCTACCTTAGAAGAAATGAATATTGGCGAAAGTGAAGTAGCGAGAATACTTTTCTTCTTCTCTCTATAGTTTCTCTCTCACAGAGTTTCAATTGAATTAAGTGAAAAATAATGAAGCACTAGGCCTCTATTTATAGAAGATTTCTAGCTTAAGACCTACCGTGTGAAAAGGCAAAGTGGATTGAATCGGTGGTGATGTGAAAAGAAAAGTGGTTCGACACGCTCGTAATGTGAAACGACAAGTGGTTTGGCCTTTGTAATGTGAAAGCGGCAAGTGGTTTGGCCTTTTGTAATGTGAAAGCGGCAAGTGGTTTGACGTCTCGGTAAAGGTAATTACTATTGTGAAGGTAATTACTATTCACAAGGGTAATTACTATCGACGAAGGTAATTACTATCGAGCGAAGGTAAATAATATCTATCGACGAAGGTAAATACTATTGACGAAGGTAACTACTATTCACAAAGGTAATTACTATTATTGAAGAGACTCTTAGATAATGACATATGGGCCCCCATAAAATAATCAAACTTACCACAAACGCCTCTCATATAAGACTCTTTATATACATTAAGGATTGAATAAATATTACCACAAATCATTTTATTTTTAATCAACACATTTTTAATCTTTCAACAATTATTAATCATTTATAACTTGTCGTCTCAATTAATAATATAACATATTATCTGAGATGATCATTGTGACAATAATTGAATCAATAATATAAGAGATATGATGCAATAATTATCTTGTGAGTAATAATTGAGCATATAAATTTGGTGACTTCTCACGTAAGCATCGATAATCAATAATGCAGTGTGCTTCTATGCAACCACGCCAGATTCATCGTACTTTTTACCACCGGGTAGTTCAACAGTTTTAACAGTAACACCTCCGCCGTTATTTTTAAAAAATATTTTGTCGTTTTTCTCAATCCGACAATAAATTACATTGTAGGGTCCACCAATGATTGAGTAGTTGTGCGAATATTCCCTAACAAAAGAATATTCTCAGACCAAACTAATATTTTATAACAACTTGCATACTTTTGCAAAATTTATAAATACTACCCACAACTATAATATTATCTCAAATTCACACCATAATATTAAAAATTATTTTAGACAAAATTTAAATTTTATTGATAAAATATGGGGTCTCACAATCTCCCTCCTTATGGAATTTTACCCCTCGAAATTAGGGAATGCGATACACAGTATTATAAAGAGGTGAGGATACCTTGAATACCTTTATCGTTGAAAACATTAAATTCATCTTTGCAATCCTACCAAAGATATTTATTCACAATTCATCTTTGCACTACAGCCAAAGATATACAATCAGAAACCAATAATCTTTGAGACTTGACTTAATAGTATCACGACCACGAATTATCCATGCACCAATCGCCAAGGATATTCGTGTTTTCATTCTGATCGTGATTATTATACCGAATAATCCTTGGTCATAATCATACCAAGTCTCTACTACTAAAGAAGATGACTTTTACCACATCCATGAATTAATATTTCATTCACGAGACTCATTTCAATAATTAATCCATATCATCGAATCATCCCCGCACTCGTGCCAAGGATATTCATTAGTATCACGACCACGAATTATCTCTATGCACTACTACTAAAGATAATCGTGTATTCATTAAGATCACGACCACAAATTATCCATACACTACTACCGAAGATAATCGTGTATTCATTAGTATCACGACCACAAATTATCCATGCACTACTACCAAAGATAATCGTGTATTCATTAGTATTAACGACCACAAATTATCCATACGACTACTACTAAAGATAATCGTGTATTCATTAAGTATCACGACCACAAATTATCCATGCACTACGGCCAAAGATAATCGTGTATTCATAAGATCACGACCACAAATTATCCATACACTACTACCAAAGATAATCGTGTATTCATTAAGATCACGACCACAAATTATCGATGCACTACGTACCAAAGATAATCGTGTATTCATTAGTATCACGACCACAAATTATCCATGCATTCACGGCCAAAGATAATCGTGTATTCATTAGTATCACGACCACAATTATCCATGCACTACTACCAAAGATAATCGTGTATTCATTAAGTATCACGACCACAATTATCCATCCACTACTGACCAAAGATAATCAAAGATAATCGTGTATTCATTAGTATCACGACCACAATTATCCATGCACTACTACCAAAGATAATCGTGTATTCATTAGTATCACGACCACAAATTATCCATGCACTACTGACCAAAGATAATCGTGTATTCATTAGTATCACGACCACAAATTATCCATGCACTACTACCAAAGATAATCGTGTATTCATTAAGTATCACGACCACAAATTATCCATGCACTACTACTAAAGATAATCGTGTTTTCAATTACGGTTATGATTATACCCTAGAACAATCACGGTCATAATCATACCAAGTCCATCTACGCACTACAAAGCCACGAGGCGACTTTCAACATAATATAAATATGAGGATAACGATATAAAGAATCAATCAAATGAGATAAAGGATAAATATTAAACATTTATAATATAATTTATCCAGGATTCAAGAATATCCCCATGTTATCAATCACTTAATAATCTCATAATCTAATATCATTAATATTATAACAATATTTTAATCACTTAAATTTATAAACAATTTATCTCAATTGTTTACGCTTTTACCATATAATGCATTTAATCATCCAAAATGCCATACTCATAAGATATCATCACCAATTATCAAATCCTCATCAAAAAAAATGCATATATTCTATATAGGATTCTCTAGCCATAAAATCCTATTTTCAACTTTCATACTTCACATAACATATTTAACTCATATGTTCAGTAATTAAACTATTTTCATGAAAAATACCAAATCAGTCCCAAAAATATTTCTTTTCTGGGTTTTAGCATAATATAGTCCCATAATGAAAATATATTTTTCTCGGAATTTTAAAATTCATTTACTATTTTTCAAAATCAATTTCTAATTAATTCCTTAAGAAATTAGCTACCTCAAGTTTAACTCCAAAATTCCCAAATCTTGGCAGGACCTCACACATGTTAACGTGAGCTTCAGTTTAAATTTCATGGTCATCGAGTTATAGAACTCGGTTATAGCGTTTTTCATTCGGAAAAACCTAAATATTGAAATAGTCATAACTTGCTCATTTTAAGTCGAGAATGAGCTCATTTTTGGACAGGAGGTACTTTATACCATATACCTTCAAGTCCCAAAATGCCAGAATTTTCTCATAATTTAAGTGGCCAAAACAGCCCGTCTAAAATCATGGCAGCTTTTAGAGTTTTTTTGGTTTTGCAGCTTTGCACTCCTTTGCTAAAATCAGTCTACACAAAAATTTACAACACCTTTTCCAGTAATTCCACTTAGATTAGTTAGGTAACTCATAGATCTAACTCTAGGACTTAACCACACTCAAAAATTCAAAATATAATAGGAGATATGGTCAATTGAATTTCATGTTACGTTTTTCACCAAAAAATCGATTTTCAACTCTTTGTGATTTCTAAGAAACTTTCATGTTTTCACATACTAACCAACATAACTCATCTTAAAATTTACTAACACTTCATATACCCATGATTTTCATCGTTCTATCCTTTATTATGACTTTCATCATAATCCACGTAAATGAGATCCTTTTAGTTGAAGAAATATTTGAGGGTTTAAGAAATGGGTTTTTGTATTTGAGGGTCAATACAAAATTCGATTTCACGTTCTAGGGTAGGCTAGGAAGACTTCAAGAATACGCTAAGAAATTTATTAATGATAGAAATATCATTCAAAATCTATTCTCTCTCGTCAAGACTTGATAAGACGTCACATTAATACCAATCATGACTTTATCCCTTAACACGGATAAAGACTCACAATGATACCTATCAACTTGTCATCTTGATCACGACGTCGCCTCTGAAAAGTAAAGCGGTGCATTTCACACAAGGAAGTCAACAACGAAAGGATCGGGGCTCTTTACTTATGGCTCGATATAACTTGGTGATTAACTTTAGGGTTTGGTTACTTTGAATTCAGATAACAAAGTTGGTTAGGAATATGAAAGCTAACAACCTTACAAAAAGAATAATGAGTAGTTAATCAATCATTTTCAAAAATTACTTCAAAGGCAAGTATTTTCAAAGAGATAAGATCGTGAAAGTGTTTATTTGAAACAACAAGATTAATAAACGATGGAGGTAACGAAGGTTTATCCCAACGAAGTTTTAATAGAAAAATCAAAGTCTAATTTTTCCGAGTCAAATTTAAACATTGAACACAACTAGGTAGAATAAAAGAGTGGGTAGAACTTGTATTGAATAAAGTATAGACTTCGTAATAATTTATAATTAATTTACCCGTAATAACTTCGTTGGGGTTTTTAAATAAACGCCTCGCTTAAATTACCGAAGTTTGACTTTACTTATAGGGTACATTCTACCCTTAAGTGCTTCTTCACATTCCCGATCCATTATTTGAATCATTATTCTCCGATCCATATCGAATTGGGTTTGACCGCTATGCATGGTAATTCAAATTCGATGTTGGGTTCTCCCAATTCTTTGTCCAAAAAGCAAAGTCCATTTCATCTATTTTGGCTTTATTGGATCGGACGTCTTTTTCTACACTATCAACGCGTTGCAAGCTTTTACCCATGCATCTTTATTCTCCTTGAATTCGCTTGTTTCTTCTTTTCATTTGATCTTTGATTTTTAAATTCTCGATTCCAACTTTAATATCTTACACCGCCAAAGCGTGATTTTGTTCGAAAGCATCACATATCGGGTAACCCAATTTTGAATTGTCAGTATCCTTTGTTCCACGATCGTTTGTCGTTCTTCAACTCGTTCTTCTAGCTCACGAACACGATTTTGTAATTCTAAGTTTTGATCATAAACTTCTTCTAACCAATTCTCCTCGAGGTTCCTCTTTCTTCCTCTTCTTCACTCACTCTCAATTTGCTACCTCTGCAACTTAGCTCTAAAGGTGCAACAATTAGTTCTTCATTCACTACGTGGATATCTCTAATTTGTTCCAAATGCGACAATCGCATTAACTCGATTAGTGATTAAAGGTGTCACAACGGTCACATTCACTCCATTGTGAATATTTTCAGCTGCCATTTCCAAATACTACCATAAAATAAGGGTTAATTGACATGCAACATATTATCACTATACTCTGACCGACCAATCAAATACCAAATAAACTTAGGTAGGTCATACTAGCGAAGGTATTTCTGCCTCCCTCCTAGTACTTATTCTCACATCTTAGCGAGGATCATATCCTAAGCTCGATATCAACAAAATGACGCGCCCCAAAATTGGGTATCGCCACCCATCTTGGGTCGCCACTTACATGGTACATAAATTCAAATACAACTTACTAATATAACGTCAGGTATAATATCGACATAAATCGTGAGTTTGAATACAAATATTGTCTACTAGATATTATACAAACTCAAAAGGAGTCCTCATTACTACTATTATCACACTATTTCACGGAATAGTGAGGACTACTAATGCTATCCTCCGGACCATTACTCCGTTCCCGACTCGTCGTCGCCTATGTTCTCATTTCAAGAAGAGAATAAAGGAAAGAAAGGTGAGCTCAACTAGCCCGAGAAGAAATATTATGACTAAGATAATGCGAATAATTTATCATTAGCCTTCAACGTTGTTAAACCGATAAAATACAATAGACAACAAGTTTAATCTGCGGTGAATAAGCGATCCATTAAAAGAGTCAAGTAAAGAATAAAGTCTACTATCTTTTAGGTTTAAAAGGTTTTTCATCATTGTTATATTTGAGACTCGACTTTAATAAATAATCCACATCATCGAATCACCCTCGCACTACGCCAAGGATATTCATCAAATTATCAATGGTCATGACTATATAGAATCACCCACGGTCATAATCATACCAAAAATTATCCATCAACCGCATTACTGTGCCACCGAGGACTTTTATCACATCATTTATAACAAGCCGTGATTATACCGAATGATCCTCGGTCATAATCATACTAAGTTCATCTATACACGTAAAGAAGATAACATAATATAACATGAGGATGATGATAATGACATAATAATTCAATAAAACAAGTTCAAGAATTATTTTATCCAGAATTATTAACGTCCAAATTGTCAAAATGATCTTTTTTTTTGTAGAGTAAAATTCAAGAATGATCGGAAGAATATTTCCATGAAAGATATGGATGAAGCTATAAATATCAAGGATATTCCACTAATTTCATGGAGTATAAGTCAAAGATTTAACCAATCGAGTATAATAAAGAATGGAATAACAAAAGAAATCACCGTGCATGCGGTACTGACGTATAACGAGTTATTCCAATGAGAATAATAATAACGGAACCGGTCGGTGAAATTCACACCGATAGGATGATCCAATGTAATAATAATCTTTGAATAATAAACAATGGAACCAGTCCCAGTAAAACACATGCACGTGATATTCAAATGTAATAATAAATGCGAATAATAAACAATGGAACAAGGTAAAAGGTGTAAAACACATGCATGAGGATATTCCAATGTAATAATAAAGAATGGAATAATGAAGGAGATCACCAAGTATAGGGGATTCAGCGTATACAGGAGTTATTCAATGTAATAAATAAGAATGGAATAATATAAGGATTTACCAAGTATAGGGTACGCACAGCGTATACAAAGTTATGTATAGGGTATACCACTTTTAAAAGTTATTCCAACAGAATAATAAAATGGAATGGAATAACAAATTCTCTTCTTCATGAATAAGAAAGAATAACACCCTTACGGTACAACAAATAATATTCCCTACCTTAGAAGAATCTGAATATCGCGAGGTGAAGTAGCGAGAATACTTTTCTTCTTTCTCTTTATAGTTTCTCTCTCAGAGTTTCAAATTGAATTCGTGAAAAATAATGAAGCACTAGCCTCTATTTATAGAAGATTTCTAGCTTAAGACCTACCATATGAAAAAGCAAGTGGCTTGACGATTGGTGATGTGAAAAGAAAAGTGGTTCGACTCTGTGTAATGTGAAACGACAAGTGGTTCGACGCTGTAATGTGAAAGCATAAAGTGGTTTGACGCTGTAATGTGAAAACTAAGTGGTTTGACGTCTGGTAAAGGTAATTACTATCGACGAAGGTAATTACTATTTACAAGGTAATTACTTATTAGCGAAGGTAATTACTTATCATTGAAGGTAAATACTATCGACGAAGGTAAATACTATTGTGAAGGTAACTACTATTCACAAAGGTAATTACTATTGACGAAGAGACTCTTAGATAATGACACATATGGGCCCCATAAAATAATTAAACTTACCACAAACGTCTCATAATGGACTCTTTATACATTAAGGATTGAATAAATATTACCACAAATCATTTTATTTTTAATCAACACATTTTTAATCTTTCAACAATTATTAATCATTTATAACTTGTCATCTCAATTAATAATATAACATATTATATGATGATAATCTTTGTGACAATAATTGAATCAATAATATAAGAGATATGATGCAACAATTCTTTGAAGAATAATTGAGCATAGTGAGTGACTTCTCACGTAAGATCAATAATCAATCTACCGCAGTGCTTCTTATGCAACCACGCCAGACATCGTATTTTTTACCACCGGGTAGTTCAACAGCTTTTTAACAAGAATAACACCTCCGCCGTTATTTTTATAAAATATTTTTGTCGTTTTCTCAATCCAAACAATAATTACATTGTAGGTCCACCAATGATTGAGTTATACGAATATTCCCTAACAAAAAAGAATATTCCCCACCAAACGAATATTTTATAACAACTTGCATACTTTGCAAAATTTATAAATACTACCCACAACTATAATATTATCTCAAATTCACACCATAATATTAAAATTATTTCGACAAAATTTAAATCTTTATTGATAAAATATGGGGTCTCACGGTTATCTCTTAATTGATGATATTGATGATAAGAATGTGGTTATTGATGATAGCAATATGATTTTGTCGATGTTTATTTAGCTTGATTCAAGCTTCCTCACACATTTTGCAAAGAAACTTTTTGTAGTAAGCATGATTGTTTACTTCACATAACAAAAATATATACTTTCCCTTTTATTAATTGATTATAAAATGTTGCTACCTATTAGCACTGTGGATTTGAAATATGTAAATCATTATATCGATTTTTTTCTTCTTCTCTCGCATCAATGATATATTTTGTTTGATCTCTTTTGATAATCTTTTAAGTTCATGTCGGTAATTGAGTTATTTATATATTTATACCATTTTCTTCTCTTTTTGTTATAGATTGTAAAAAGTTAAGTTGAGACAACTCTTTCTTTGCAGTAAACAAAATACAAAAGTAGTAAAGGACAGGGAAAATAAATCAGCTGGCTACACTTTGGTCAAGAAAATTGAAAAAAAATAGAAAAAAGGAAGAATAGAAAAAATGATTTGTCCACAAGTTGAGGTCACTTAATTTGCCAACTAGCTTAAAAGCAATAGTCATATACTTAGAGTGTAATGTACAAACCACTAAACTCTCACCACTACCCCCTATAATGTATATTCATTTATTTTTCTGTGTAAAATTTGATCATCGCACAATAATATACTATTTTCTAATTATATTTTTAATTTATTAATTGTACGCACATATTTATTATTAAAAATTTAAATAATCCCGCCGTAACGCGGGGGTTTGTATCTAGTTTAATTCTATTTCCAAACTTACAAAGACTATGTAAATGTATGACATTATTTTTGGTAGGAGGATGTTACTTGTTAGAACGTGGGAAAAATAAGTTGCGTTTGAAAAATAAGTTTGTGAAATTACTATTAATTTTAAAGCCTATTTTGAGGAGTTTTTGAGTGAACTAAAAATACATTTAAACTAAAAAATATTATATATATATATATATATTATATTTGATAACTCTCTAAAAGTAATTTTAAAGAGTATAAATTTAAGTTAAAAAACACTTTTAGTTGAAGCAAAAAAAATAAATGTATACTATTTCGTTTTGAAACATACTTCTTAAATAGCCTATATCTCTTAAAACTATTTCGTTTTGATTTTTTTTTAAATAAAATAATATTATAAGAGAGTGGTCCAACTTGTTTTATTTTTATTTGTAAAAATGTCATCCGCGATCCCACATTTTTTTAAAAGAATTTACAAAACGACTTAATTTAATAAATCACATCTTATTTAAGAAGAAAGATAGATACGCTTATTTAAGATATATGTTTTAATCCGTTTTATATATATATATATATATATATATATATATATATTTATATTTTTAGAATTAGGGAAACGTATTAAGTATTTAAATATTAAATTGAAAGTTGAAGATAGTCAACCTTTTTCCTCTAAATCAAAATTAAATGTTTTTTACGCGCGCACACAACTGAATAAGAGTTGTAACATGAATGAGGTAAAATTTAGAAGAGAAATTAATGATAAAAAGGGAAAGAAATAAAAGGAAGTTACTTTAAGAGACGGTTAAATTTTTTCAGGAAGCAGTTAAAATTTTCATCCCCTAAATAAAATAAATAAATAAGTAAAGTGAAAATCGATTGGATGTCAAAGAAGCACGTGGTCTTATACTATTAGTCAACGTTATCTTTGAGCTGATTAAACTTGGCCACTCCTCCTCATAATTTCATTCAACAATAAACCCTAATTAACCCAACAATGTCAGATATTCCGGCAGAAGTTCTCGTTGACATACTGTCACGATTGCCGGTGAAGTCTCTTCTCCGGTCCAGGTGCGTATCCAAACCGTTTTGTGCCTTAATTGACAGTCCAGAGTTCATTAAGGTGCAACTCGATTACTCCACCAAAACCAATTCAAATCACACCAATATTCTTTCGCGTGGGGCTAATCTCTACTCTATTGACTTCGATTCACTCGAAAACGCCGAAAAACTCGACATCCCAGGCGGCGGTGAAGCTCAATTAGTAGGTTCTCGCAATGGTTTGCTCCTCCTTTTGGATGGAAAAGAACAACTTACCTTGTGGAATCCATCGACTCGTAAGTACCATAAATTACCTGTGATTTCCCCTGTTAAGTTGGCCGGGAAAAGAAACATTTTCGGCTTTGGGTATGATCATTATAGTGATGATTACAAGGTAGTGAGAGTAGTACAGTTTGAATCGGCTGCCAATGGTAATGATGATTCATTTTATACCGAGGTTTATAGTCTGAAATCGAATTCGTGGAGAAGGGTTCAGGATTTCCCTTATTACATTCGCCCTACCGAACTTCAGGGTACTTTTGTCAGTGGTGCTTTGCATTGGGTTGTGGAGGATCGAAGAAATTCCGATCATGGTAGCTTGATTGTTGCATTTGATCTTGGAACTGAGGAATATAGGTTGGTGCGATTGCCTTATTCGGATCGCGTGTTTAATATGATTGTTGGATCATTGGGAGGTTTGCTTTGGGTTTTCTGTTATTCTCTCATTAGTTCTCCCAGGCAGCTAGTTGACGACACGTTGCAATTTGAGGACATATGGGTAATGAAAGAGTATGGAGTAAAGGAGTCTTGGACTAAGTTAATTTCAACTACGCAATCTTTCGAGTTTGTAAAGCCTCTGACATATTCAAAGTGTAGAGAGCAATTGCTTTTGGACAAATTTCAAAGATTTCTTTGGTATGACCTCACAAATGTTTTTTTTGGAAGCCTTGTTCAGCTCGGTGGTGGCGGTGATGATGATAGTGGTGGTAGTGGTAGTGGTGGTCGTGGGAGTGATGAGAAGAACCAGCATAAATGGGAAATTGAAGTGATTGAAGAGGCTACAAACAGCATAGACTAATTTAATCACGGTGATCCTCCTGCTCTACCTTATATCTATAATTACAGTGTTTAGTTATATTGCATGGATTTCTTTAGAATACATAGATGTAATTCTAAATATTTAAATGACCTGACCATTATCACGTGCAACTAGAATCGTCTCACAATTATGTTCATTGCATGAAGTATCACTGATGAATTCCATCTAATGCACCATATAGTTAGTCTTAAGTCCTTGCCTCTTGTTGTCCATGTTTTCAATTGTAACAATGAGGTCTTAGACTGAAGCCTGATGCTTAAAGATTAAGGGTCATGTACACTTAGGTGTCTGGTTCGATTTGACAGGTGATGTGTGACTTTGGTATTCCTCTTTTATATGAAATTAGTAAGTATTGTAAGTTTCTCAAAAACTCTCTTTTTATTGTTACCTTAGTAGGACTTTTGTAGGAAAAAGAGAGTGTAAATTGTCCTTGTGCTTGAGACAACAAGAAATTTAATTCTTGACCTTTGGTCGGAACATCTATATTGAGTTATGCCTCACACAAATATTTTCCCCCAAACTTGTACCAAAAAATTATTAAAGCATTATATAATTGAAGACCATCTTTGGATTACTAGCGGATGATTGACGGATCATTTATGGGAGTGCAAGATTGAGCTTAATTGAAGATACAATAATCCCATAGAGCTCTAGGATGACCAAGTACCCGTTGTTGGCTAGTTCTATGCTGTAAATTGGTACCCAATGTTTGGCCTATAGATTGTTTTGTGCCAGTATTTATTCATGTTGTTGTTTAATTGAATGGAAATCAAGTATTAGCAAACAAGAAGAACCATTGTGTATTGCTTAGAAATCTTCCGAGAAACAATCTCAAGTTCTAATTATTTTCTCTAGGCTAACTATCTAATGTATTTATACAATATGTAACCATGATTAGTCGAGTCTAACCATAGTTCTAACTGAATACAACTGTCCTAATGACTACTCCCATGATCTCATTACACGTGTTATATGTACTAATCCCAATGTATCAAGTCCATGCTGGCAATCTGTTTAAGTCCTTATGCTAGTCTGTGTTGGAGCTGTGCATGTCTTGGTTGTGCTAGTTTGTGTTGCATCTGCTGTTGCCGTTGTGAAAATGTATTGACACTAGCGGCTAATGTCGTACCTGCAATACTCCGGCATCATCAGACTCGGATCCTCCTGCATCAAAATCACACATCAAAAAAAATCATGAAAGATTCCTGTCAATATAATCTTGACATTTCCTGGCTTAACCTTATATGATGTGTGGATGAGGTAAATATCTTACTGGTTAGATGCTCTTTCAATGCAGAATGATATCATGAAACATTTTTTTATGGATGATTTATGTAGTAGTTGGATAGATTTAGTTGCTATGCATTATGATGGGCAGAATCCACTTAATTATGATGCTCTTTCAATGCAGAATGACACTGCTGCTGGCTGTTTTGTTGTTGGCCTGCTGGTTGCTGCTGCCTACTACTACCCTGCTGCTGAGTGCTGGGCTGCTACCTGTATCTTGATTATTTTCATCTTCATTTCATCTTACTGTATTATTGATGTTTGATCCAATGTGTTGCTGTATTGAACTTTATATTGATATCCAGTGATTGGACCAGTGTTGCTGCTTTTAATGTATAGTGTAATAATAAAATAAAGAGTAAAATACACTGACATCATAATAACACTCACCACCCTTCTAGTTTTTCAAATAATGAAAGATATCCTCTACTATAATACGTAATATCTACTACCTCTACAAGTGTGGTTGATTAACTAATATTTAAAAATATTTTTAATATAATGTCTAATACACCCTTCAAGTTATAATATTTAATTTCTCCACTAAATATAAATTTGTATATCATAATTTTTACTTTACTTGATCTAATTAATTAAATTATGAAATTGTGCAATAAATAACATAAAAGTCAAAAATAATAAATATTCATTTTATTAGGAAAATAAAGTCATACAATTTTACTAATTAAATTTCTCAAATATTAAAATTTACGTGATATATATTCAAATATATTTTCTTGTAATTAAAAGTATAATGTTAATACCCATAAAATTACAAATTAACTCAATTAAATAATAATTATTTTTTTTCAAATATTAAAATTTATATAAAACAAACTTATTATTACAATTTAGATTTAATCTTATTACTCATATAAAAAGTATTAAAATTATATTAATTATTTTTCATATATTAAGCTAAACATAAGTCATACTTAAACATAATTATTTACAGAGAAAAATGACAAATGTTATACTAAAAAAGAAAAAATATATTAAAAGAATTTTTTTACAAGATAGAGACAAGAATAAATATAATTACATATTTTTATTTAACATCGCATAAAAAACAACGTCAATTGTATACTAAAAAAAAAATAATCAAAATCATAAACATCCTAATTTTTTTATATATACTCAATAAAATTTAACATATAAAAACTTATAATATGAGACTAAAAATTCAAATAATATTTTTTGTTGTTAAGCACAAAAAACTAAACTATCAATATACTTAATCACTCTAATTAGAATAGCTTCATTAATAATTTTGTGACGCCCCCAAAATTAGGTATACATCACCCATCTTGGGTCGCCACTTACTTGTAAGATGTAATTTAAATACAACTTACTAACATAATCGCTATAGGTATGCAATCTGATATAAATCATGAGTTTAAATACAAATATCGTCTACTAGATATTATACAAACTCAAAAAGGAGTCCTCATTATAATTATTATCACACTATTTCACGTAATAATGAGGACTACTAATCTTATCTTCGAGACCATCACTCGCTTCCCGACTCAATCAAATTTATATTCTCATTTCAAGAATAAACGTTGAAAGAAAGGTGAGCTCAAACTAAATTTCAAGAAGAAATATTATGACTCAAGATAATGCAGAATAAATTATCATATAGTCTTCAACAATGTTAAACCGATAAAATACAATAGTTTAAGCTTAACTGCAGTTGAATACGTAATCCATTAAAAGAGTCAAGTAAAAAATAAAGTCTACTATCTTTTAGGTTTTAAAGGTTTTTCATCATTGTTATAAATTTGAGATTTTCAAACTTTAATAAATATTCCACATCATCGAATCACCCCGCACTACTACCAAGGATATTCTTTAAGATCACGACCAAAATTATTCATGACTACGGCCAAGAATATTTTAGCAGATTCATTAATGGTCATGATCATGCCAACAATCGGTCCACCAAATGCACTACTACTAATCGAGGATTTTTATCACATCATTTGTAACATTACGGCCATGATTACACCGAATAGCCTCTCATTATAATCATACCAAGTCCATCTACGCACTATGTGCCATGGATGACTTTAAAAAAAATATAAACACGAGGATGATGACAATGATATAATAATTCAATAAAACAAGTTTAAGAATTATTTTATCCAAAAATTATTAACGCCCAAATTATCAACACGACATCTTTGTTTTGTAGAGTAAAATTCAAGAATGATCGGAAGAATATTTTCATGAAAAGATATTTGGATGAAACGCAAATATCAAGGATATTCCACTAATTTCATGGAGTATAAGTCAAAGTTTTTAACTAACATTTGGGTATAATAAAGAATGGAATAACAAAAGAAATCACCGTAAATGCGATGATCGCATACATAAAGTTATTCCAATTGCGAATAATAAAGAACGGAACCAGTCGGTGAAATTCACACCGACAAGATGTTCCAAATGAATAATAAAGATGGAACTGATCAAATTGTAAAACACACGAGATAGGATATTCCAATGCGAATAATAAAGACGGAACCAGTGTGGTGCCAGAAACACATGTATGACAGGATGTTCCAACGTAATAATAGAAGAATGTCACCAAGATATAGTAAGAAACCACTTATACATAAAGTTATTCCAACAGTAATAATAAGCGATGGAATAACAATGACAGCTTCTCTGCTTGAATAAGAAAGAATAACACCCCTTACTTTTGGTAGGAGATTGAATCTGCGCAAAGGTGTAGTAAGAAAAAAATACTCTTCTTTCTCTCTTATTCTTTCTATACTTTCTCTCTATACTTGAATGAATTCGTGAAAATAATGAAGCCCTCAGGCCTCTATTTATAGAAGATTTCTAGCTTAGAACCGCTTGGTGTGAGAAGGCAAGTGGAGACGACGACTAATGATGTGAAAAGAAAAGTGGTTTTGACGCTTCAGTAATGTGAAACGACAAGTGGTTCGACGCTCAGAATGTGAAACGACAAAGTGGTTCGACGTCGGTAAAGGTAATTACTATTAACGAAGGTAAAAACTATTAACGAAGGTAAATACTATTCACAAGGGTAATTACTATCGACGAAGGTAATTACTATCGACGAAGGTAAATACTATTCACAAGGGTAATTACTATCGACGAAGGTAAATATTATCGACGAAGGTAATTACTATTCACAAAGGTAATTACTATCGACGAAAGAGACTCTTAGATGATGACATATGAGCCCCCATAAAATAATCAAACTTACCACAAATCATAACACATATTTAATCTTTCAACAATTATTAATCATTTATAACTTGTCGTCTCAATTATTGATTTAATACTATAACATATTATACGGATGATCTTTGTGACAATAATTGAATCAATAATATAAGAGATATGACGCAAAGAATTATCAGAAGTAATAATTGAAAGCATACCGAAAGTGACTTCTCACGTAAGCATCAATAATCAATACTGGTGTGCTTCTTATGCAACCACGCAGACATCGGATTACTTTTACCACCTAGGGTAGTTCAACAGCTTTTAATTCAGTAACACCCATAGTTATTTTTATAAAATATTTTTGTCGTTTTCTCAATTCGAAAATAATTACATTGTAGGGTCCACCAATGATTGAAGTAGTTGTACGAATATTCCCTAAAAAGAATATTCTCCCCACCAAACGAATATTTTATAACAACTTGCATACTTTTACAAAATTTATAAATATTACCCACAACTATAACATTATATCAAATTTATTCCATAATATTCAAAAATAATATTTATAGAAAAATTCATCTTTATTTATAAAAGTTGGGGTCTTACAACCTCCCTTCTATGAAATTTGCCCTCGAAATTAGAATACGACACGGTATGTCGAAGAGGTAAGGATACCTTGATTTCATTTTTGATTCTAACTCCCAAGTCATTTCCTCAACATCGTGGTTCCTCCACAAAACTTTGACTTGAGGTATAACCTGGAGGCGTAGAATATGTTCCTTCTTATCCAAGATTTGAACAGAACCTCTTCATACGCCAAATCTTCCGCTATTTCGTCCGGTTCTAACTCAATAATGTGGTTCGGGTCTTTCACATATTTACGTAACATGGATATGTGAAAAGCGTTATGAACACGAGACATATTTCAGCAGAAAGCGAGTCTATAGCCACAGTTCCTACTCGATCGAGGATTAAAATGGACCGATGAATCGAGGATTAAGTTTTCCTCTCTTTCCAAATCTTGTAACTCCTTTCCATGGAGCGACTTATAACAACACACGATCTCCTATATCGAATTCCACGCCCTTTCGATGAAGATCAAGATAACTCTTTTGTCGATTTTGTGAGGTTTTTATACGTTGTCGGATCGTTTCAATCTTTTCCGTAGTCATACGCATTCAACTCCCGGCCCCAACAACGTTGCTTCACCCACCTCATCCCAAAGATATCCGGAGAATCGACACTTTCTTCCATACAACGCTTCGAATGGAGCCATGCCAATACTTGTTGATAATCGCTGTTGTAGGAAAACTCCACCAATGGTAAGAACTTGTCCCAACTCCCTTGAAATCAAGGACACGAGTCTTAATAGATCTTCAAGAGTTTGAATAGTCCTCCTCCGTCCGTCCGTCCGTCTCGAGGATGATATGCCGAGCTAAATCGTAAGTCTGTGCCCATAGCTTTTTTGTAAACTAACCCAAAATCGTGAAGTGAATTTTGGGTCTCGATCGAAAACTATGGATCCCAGATACCATGCGATCTTACAATCTCGTTTATGTACATCTGAGCAAGACTTTCAAGTGTATAAGTTTCTCGTATCGGTAAGAAATGAGCGGACTTGGTCAATCTATCAACAATGACCCAAATCGCATCAATGCCTTGAGAAACCTTAGGAAGACCCTGTAGAACGAAATCCATGGTAATGTGCTCCCACTTCCATTCGGAATTTCAAGTGGTTGCAATGGACCTTTTGGTACTTGATGCTCGCTTTAACTCGTTGACAAGTTAGACACCTCGAGATAAATAAATTTATCTATCTCTCTTCATATTGCTCCACCAAAATGTATGATTTAATATCATGATACATTTGGTACTCCCGTGATGGATTGCAAATGGTGTGTCAGGCGCTTCCATCATGATATTATACTTTAAATCGTGGTCGTTAGAACACTGAAAGTCCGGAGTTGACTCAAGTATTCCTTCTTCATCGATTCTTGCTTCCCTAAGATATAGCACCTTCTTGCACTTTCTTCTTCAAACGATCACTTTAGTCCGTAGCTTGAAAACTTTAACTTTATCGATTAAAGTCGGTTCTACTCATTATACTCGCTTATCATCACACGCGTCCACGAGTCTTTAACTCTATCTCCATCCTTTGCAAGTCACACAAAATGGGCTTTCATTGTGACAATATCGCTTTCGTGATTGCAGATATGATTTTCTACTCAACGCGCCACCTACCACGTTCGCTTTTTCGGGATGGTATTGGATGGTATGATTATAATCTTTCAGCAGTTCAAGCCAACGTCGTTGTCGCATGTTGAGTTCCTTTTGAGTGAAGAAATATTTGAGGCTTTTATGATCCGTAAAGATCTCCACTTTCTCCCCATACAAGTAATGCCTCCAAATTTTAAGTGCAAGAAGATAACAAACCGCCAACTCTAGATCACGAAGTAGGATAATTCCTCTCATATTCTTTGAGTTGTCATGAGGCATAAAGCTATAACTTTTCCATGTTGCATAAGAACACATCCCAACCCTTTGCTCAAGCATCCTTTGTAGATGACAAATCCTCCGAGCCGGATGGTATTGTCACGTAACAGTCTTTGAAATAAGTCTCCTCTTGAGTTCTTGAAAACTCTTCTCACATTCTTCGCTCCAACCGAACTTTGTATCTTTCCGAGTCAATTTGAGTCGATGGAGTAGCGATTCGAGAAAATTCTTCCACGAATCTCCGATAATAACCCACTAAACCGAGAAAGCTACGACTTTGGATCATCGATTTAGGTTGTTCCCACTTTGAATAGCTTCAATCTTTCATGGGTCAACAGATATTCCATGACTTGATACCACGTGCCCAAGGAATGCTACTTCTTCAAGCCGTAACTCGCATTTCTTCAATGGGCATAAAGCTTATATTCACGAAGCTTTTGGAGTGTCACCTCAAGTGTTGCTGTTTCATGATCTTCACGGCTTTTGGAATAAATAAGGATGTCATCAATAAAGACGACCACAAAGTGATCTAAATATTCCTTGAATACTCGGTTCATCATATCCATGAAGGCAATAGGAGCATTAGTCAATCCAAAGGACATGACTAGGAATTCATAATGCCCGCATCGAGTTCCTCGAAGTCGTCTTTGGAATGTCGGCGGATTCTAATCTTCAATTGGTGATATCCGGAACGAAGATCAATCTTTGAAAAGAATTTGGCTCCTTGCAATCGGGTCAAACAGTCATCAATACGTGGCAATGGATACCTATTTTGATGGTGACATGATTCAACTCCCGATAATCAATACAAAGTCGATACTCCCATCTTTCTTCTTCATGAATAATAGAGCAGGAGCACCCCAAGGAGAAGTACTAGGACGAATAAAGCCAATGTCTAACAATTCCTGCAGTTGGGTCTTTAACTCCTCGAAGTTCAATAGAGCCATTCGATATGGGGCTTTGGAAATAGGTTTTCAGATCGGGTTCAAGCGTCGATACAAAATTTAATTTCACGCCTGGGGTAGGCGGGGAAGTTCTTGGGAATATGTCAGAAATTTATTAACAATAGGAATATCGTTTAAAAGCGGCGTATTTTTATTTAAATCATGATATGAGCTAAGAAAGCTTGACATCCGCTTTTCAATAAACGAATAAGCTTTATGGCTTGAGATGACCGTGATTGATTTTAATGGTTTGGTCGTTTGAATTAGATAATAGGTTGATTAGGAATATGAAAGCTAACAACCTTAAAACAATCAATTTTGCATGATAAGTAGTTAACCAATCAATCCCTAGAATCACGTCAAATGCAAGTATTTTTAATGAAATAAGATCAACAGTAATGTGAGGGTACCGATTTGAACCAAACAAGACTTATAAACAAAGTGGATGTAATGAAGGTTTCTCCCAACGGAGTTTCCACAGATAAGTCAAAGTCTAATTTCTCCCGAGTCAAATTTAATCGATGGCGCAAGTAGGAGAAATAAAAGAATGGGTAGAACCCAGATCAAATAAAGTATGACTTCATTAGAGTTTATGATAAGCTTACCCGTGATGACCTCATTCGGATTCCTTGCTCTTTGGGAGGTCACAACAAACGCCTCCTCAGACTACGGCTGGGTTTGAATTTTCCGGGATGGCCTTTGGTGCCTTCCATCCTAAATTTGAATTTGTCTTGATGAACGCACAAAATCGAGCTAAGTGACCTTCTCTTCCACAATTATAACACGCTTTGGGATGCACGTACGCAGTTTGATCGATGTGTCCCTCTCTCCGCATTTGAAGCATATGATAGGTGGTCTTTCTCCTTCCTTAACAATGGGTCTTTGGCCGACGTCTTTCCACCATTGTTGAATCTCCGCTTTCTTGAAATGTCCATTCTTATTGTTTTGGCCCCGATTACCACCGAAGTGGTTACCATATCCGCCCATTGATTCCTCCACGCTTGTTGTCACCGCTCGATGACTACTCATTTGGTATTATAATTTTGCTTACCGCTCTCTTTTAGTTGTGGTTGACTCATTATCGCGTTCCACTAATCGAGCCCTATTTACAACATCTGAATACAAACACGGTTTATGAGAAATAAGATGTCGACGTATCTCCGCTTCAAACCTCTTAAAAACATTCGCGCCATTCTCTTCATTATCCACCACCAAGTGGGACGCAAACCGTGATAACTCCGCAAATTTTGTCTCTCGTATTGCGACACGGCCATATTGTTTTGTTCCAACTTGATAAACTCCACCTCCTTCATATGGTAATACTTTCGTGAAAGTATTTGTCGTTGAAACGACTCTCGAACTTCTCCCAAGATATCTTCAAGACAAAGAGGTTGAGTACGTTTTACCGATTTCCACCAAGAATCCGCCTCTCGCGCAACATAAAGGCGTGCAAAGGAACCTTTTGCTCCTGAGCATCCCAAGACATCAAATATCTTGTAATCACTGCTTTATCCATGCTTCCGCCGAAGTGGTTTTGGCTCACCCTTAAACTCCGGTGGTCCCAGCCTTGAATTGTTTAGCGGTGACCGCCCGAGAGTTTTCCGTGTTTCCACCTACGTTTTGGATGTGAGTCGCCTCTCCGCTTTCTTTGTTGCATAAATCGCATAAAGCCTCTGAACATTTGATCATTCATCATTTGGTCGGTGTTATATTTGCATGAGGATTGTCGCCTTCACGATGCACATTATCCTCGATTATTGATATGTGGTGAATCAACGATCGCTCAGACTCCATTGCTATTCTCAACATTCTCGGATGTCATTTTCGAGACATCGCCACAAAACAAAAGGTTAATTGACATGTAACAAATTATCCCTATCTTTCGACCAACCAATAAAAATAAGACATAAACTTAGGTAGGTCATACTAAATGAAGGTATTCTGCCTCTCTCCTCCTAGTACTATTCTCACATCTTAGCCAGGATCATATCCCTATTTTACGATACCAATTAAGCCCCCAAAATTAGGTATACATCACCCATCTTGGGTGTACTTACGTAGTGCAATTTAAATCTAACTTACTTAACATAAGCATAGGTATACAATCGACATAAGCATGATTATAAAACTCAAATATAAGTCCTCAGATATTCTCTGAAATAAAAAGATAATAAGTCCTCAGGACTTTTTAGTTCAGCGAAATAGTGATTTATATTTGTATTTGAGGACTGCTTTTTGAGATTGTATACTATATCTTATGTTAAGAAGTTGTATTTAAATTTGCATCACGTAAGTCATGCACCCAAGATACGGGTGATGTATATCTAATTGGGGAAGGCCACAAATTTAATTTAATTATTTTAATATTTGTATCACTTATCCAAAAATATGTGTTAATTAAATTAAATTAGTTTTTATAAGTTACCAACAATTTAAATGAGATAGTTTTAATTACAAATAAAACTATAATTAAAATGTATCAGTATTAAAAAGGATAATTAAACACATATATATTATTTAGTAATTAAAATTTGATAAAATACAAGGGTAAATATGTAACTTTATCTATTTAGTCAACCCTAAAAACTGCGAGGGTACTAACTGTTACTTAAGAAACTAGAGTGTAAGACCCCAACTTTTATAAATAAAGATTAATTTTCTATAAATATTATTTTGAATATTATGGAGTAAATTTGATATAATGTTATAGTTGTGGGTAATATTTATAAATTTTGCAAAAGTAAGCAAGTTGTTATAAAATATTCGTTTGGTCGGGAATATTCTTTTTATGGGGAATATTATGACGACACAAGACAATCATCAGTGGACCCCACAACGGAATTATGCCGGATTGAAAATGACAAAAATACTTTATGAAAATAACTACGGAGGTGTTACCGTTAAAACCGTTGAACTACCCGATAATAAAAATGCGAAGAATACGCTGTGGGTTGCATAAGTAGACACTCAGTATTGATTATCGATGCTTACGAGAAGTCACTCATTTATACTCAATTATTGCACACAAGAATTGTTGATCATATCTCTTATATTATCGATTCAATTATCGTCACAAGATATCATCATATAATATGTTATATTATTAAATCAATAATTGAGACGACAAGTTATAAATGATTAATAATTGTTAAAAAATTAAATATGTGTTGATTAAAAATAAAATGATTTGTGGTAATATTTATTCAATCCTTGATGTATATAAAGAGTCTATTATGGAGCGTTTGTGGTAAGTTTGGTTATTTTATGGGGGCCCATATGTCATCATCTAAGAATCTCTTCGTCAATAGTAATTACCTTCACAATAAGAATTACCTTCGTTAATAGTAATTACCTTCATCAATAGTAATTACCCAAATCAATAGTAATTACCTTTACCGGACGCCAAACCACTTGCCGCTTTTCATATTAAAAGGTCGAACCAATTGTCGTTTCACATTACATAACGGTGTCAAACCACTTTTCTTTTCACATCACCAAGGTCGTTAAGCCACTTGCCTTTTCACATTTCAAGTGCTGTTTAGAAATCTTCTATAAATAGAGGCCTAATGCTTCATTATTTTCACTAATTCATTCAAGCTATAGAGAGAAAGTATATAGAGAATAAGAGAAAGAAGAAGAGTATTACATTACTACACTACGTGCAGATTCAATCTACTACTAAGGTAAAGGGGTGTTATTCTTTCTTATTCATGAAGAGAAATCGTTGTTATTCCATCGCTTATTATTACGTTAGAATAATCAGTATCACGGTTTACCCTATACTTGGTGACATTCTTCTATAATTCATTGGAACATCCTCACTGTGTTTTACAATCAACCCGGTTCCGTCTTTTATTATTATTCGTTGGAATATCCACATCATGTGTTTTACAGGACACGATTCTCGTCTTTATTATTATTATTCATTAGAACATCCTCGCATGCGTGTGTTTTACATCGGACTGGTTCCGCCTCTTTATTATTCTCATTGGAACATCCCGCTTGCAAATTTTGCCTCGACTTTGGTTCCGTTATTATTATTTCTGTTGAATAACCTCGCCTCATCACAAGCATCGCATGCATGGTGATTTCTTTTGTTATTCCATTCTTTATTATACTCGGTTGGTTAAAGTTTTGACTTCTATACTCCATGAAATTAGTAGAATATCCTTGATATTTCGCTTCATCCAAAGATCTTTTCATGAAAATATTCTTACGATCATTCTTGAATTTTACTCTACAAAGCAATATCATGTTGACAATTTGGACATTATTAGTTCTGGATAAATTAATTCTTGAACTTGTTTTATTGAATTCTTATATCATTGTCATCATCCTCATATGTTTATATTATGTTGAAAGTCATACGTGGCTCGTAGTGGCATAGATGGACTTGGTATGATTATGACCGAGGATTATTGATTGTAATCATGACCGTAATGTTACAAATGATGTGGTAAAAGTTATCATTGGTCCAGTAGTGCATTGATGGACGATTGTTGGCATGATCATGACCATTAATGAATACACAAATGTCCTTGGTCAGAAAGTCATGGATAATTTATGGTCGTGATACTAAAGAATATCCTTGTCAGTAGTGCATGGGTGATTCGATGATGTGGATTATTTATAAAGTCGAGTCCCAATGATAAAAGTCATGAAAAACCTTTTAAATCATAAAAGATAGTAGATTTTATTCTCTTGACTCTTTTAATGGATTACTTGTTCCATCGCATTAAACTTGATGTTGTTATATTTTATCAGTTTAACACTATTGAAGGCTAACGGTAATTTATTCTCCATTATCTTAGTCATAATATTTCTTCTTTGGGCTAGTTGAGCTCACCTTTCTTTCTTTCATCGTTCTCTTGAAATGAAAATATAACATGATGACTGATTAGTGGGGAGCGGAGTGACGATCCAGAGGATAGCATTAGTAGTCCTCACTATTCTGTGAAATTGTGACAACCCCAAAATAGGTCCATTCCATCCAACCCATTCTGAGTCGCCAAATACATGGTAGAGAAAATAACTACAACTTTATTACAACAATTGTCGTGCAAAATACAACAACTCATGTGTTGTGAGTTTTGATACAAATATGTATATCAACTGTGACTCTTGACACCAACTTGGGTAGCACGTCACCATGACATCTTACATATGAAAGTAGTATGCACACAAGCCAATCATGTTTGATGATAAAGCATATACTTTGTAACAATCTTATTCATTTATTAATAAAAAGTATTCATTTATTAAAGGCTTTTAATTATCTACATGATGCTGTTTTAATAATATGTGATAAACCCATAGTTTTAAGCAATGCTTTTAGAATAATGATGATGATCATTCTAATGAGATCTAAATTCTTTGAAAGCTTAAAACTAAAATAGTTCCCAATCATTGGATTACTAAATTGGGGATTAGTGAATCCGGATAGATTGGTACATACGCTTCTAATTTCGTTGGATGAGGATGATTGATCTCATGATCATTTTTGTGGAGACACTAAAGCAAGTATGTAGGTGCTTATTAGAGAATAAGTTCACTGAACGTGGCTCGCTAAGGAATACCTAATGGAGTTTTATTTGCCTATCAATAGGAATTCCTGTAGTGATAGTAGTACAAGTGATCCTTGGACTTGAGATCATCATAGTATCTTGTGTATGATGAGTTATACTTTGACTTATTCCTTAAGACCCTTAGGGTATATCAAAGGTACGCTTGGGTATAATAAGTCAGTATATGGAGATAATGTATGATCAATAAAGAATGTACCACTTCTAATAAAAGAAGAGAAATGTCCTATGTGATTCGATAAATGACAACCCAAGAGTCCTTGGTTGGCGCAGTAATGAAATTAGAAAGGAGTTTCTAATTTGCATTATTTGGAGTTGTGCATTTAAGGATCGAAATACATATAATTAAATAAAATAAGACTTGACAAAGAATTCCATATCTTATATTTAATTGGGACATTGTATGGTGGAAGGATTGAATTGTCAAAGTAACTATTTACTCAAAGGTTCTTTAATGATTAATGTTGAAATCTATATTATCCGGAAAGTCGTTGATCGCTAGGAGGCTTATCCCTATCAGTAGAATAAATATTATTTATTTAAATAAATTAATTGTTTAATTTATTTATTTAAATAAGATTAGAATCGTTTCTAATTGATTTATTCACAATAGGTTTAATATGGAGAACCTAAAAGGGTCACACCATAAAAGGAAGAATAATTATTTAAGAAGTTAATGGCATAATCGTAATAATATAAAGTTAAGTATATTTAATTTAATCTATGGTGATAGAATAAATTAAATAACTTAATATTTATTATTTAATATTTTAAAAATATTAAATATAAATTAATAAGAGGAGTCTTATTAATATTATTACAATTATTATTATTTTAATTTCTAAAAGAGTTTAGAAATTAATTTAATATAAGTATTCTCATTTATTCCTAATTGGATTAGGAAGGAAAATTAGTTAAAGGAGTTTAATTAATTATCCTAATAAGATTAGGAGCTTAATTAATTAAAAAATTTAATTAATTAAATAAAACTCAATTCCTTAATTGTTAAGATGGGTTGCCCACATCTATAAATAAGAGGAGTCTTATTATGGGTGGTATGGGTTGTTGGTTTTAACAACATAACGTAATAATTCCAATTGTCGGAGAAGACGCCTTTCTATAGTAGAGATAGAAAACTAGGGTTTGAGCCAAATACCCATCTTCTTGAATTTTTCTTCTTCCTTGGTGGATCACCCTCAGAGGCCAAACATTGGGTGGCTAACGTTGATCAAAAGGAAGGAACAAAACCGTGGATTCAAGATCGAACGCGAAAGGATTTGGAGGTGAACTTGTACCGAGGAAGCTCGATCTTCAAGGGTATGATTTATTCTTTATCTTTTCGCTTAATTAATAATTATGCATAAAGGATGATCCGTATATGATTTGTAAATTTTTAAACTATTATTTTACACGCTTCAGCACTTTTTATGCAATTTGATCAAGCACATGAATATTACAAACCTAACATAAGCTAGATATCACCTCACTGATTTGCTTAATATATTGAAAATGTTGAGAGTCACTTTCCAACCAAGAAAGATCAAGTCTTATTGGTAGAGGCCAAAGGATCTTCCTCAAAAGAAGAAACCATTAAAGAAGGTAAATAGAAAGGCGTAAACAAAGGATAATAAGAACAAAACTCGATACGGATAAAGCAAAGAGTTTGCTTCCACCGCAATAAGCCCCGACACCGGAAAGAAATCTGCGAGAAGCATCTTCGGAGAGGCTAACCAAAAGTTTAGTTAGTGAAGTTTCTACATAATACGCTTTTGTTCATGATTGAAATAAATTTTCTTTAAGTCAAGGTTCTACTTTGGTATTGGATACCGACTTTGGTTATCATAAGTATAGATTTATGAAGGGACCAAGAAGTAGAAAGCTAAACAAATATAAGAAATCCTACAAAGGGAAATGTAGCAAAGGTTGCCATATTAGCCATAGAAACTTATAGTTTAGCAATGCCTACGCAAGTCTATTAAATCAATAAGTTGTTATTGTATTCCGGTTCTCGTTAAAAACATTATTTCTATTTTATTGTTGGACAATGAAATCTTTGGTATTATAATTAAGAACAATTGTTGTTCTATTTATAATAATAATGTTTTGTATAGAATCGAATATTACTTAATAAATTTTGTATACTTGATTTACATGAAAATAATTTTGCATATCGAACAAATCAAGATAAGAAAAGGAGATGATCATTCAAAGAGTCGAATGTGTGTGTATTTGTCGAATATAAGTGTGAATTATTTGAAAGGTTCAAAGAATTGAAGTGAAACAAATTGACAATGTATTAAGATTCTTTGATTAGATCAAGGAATAAATACTTGGCAATAAGTTTCTAGATCATCTCAAATGGTTTTCTCATAATGGACACATCCTCGACACGTTAAATAATTCGATTGATGTATCCGAATGAAAAATCGTACTTAAGTATTTTTAAAAAAAGGAATTTTCTATTTATTATTTTGAAATAGTAAGTAAGGATTTGATTAATGTGGATATTAGAGGGTTAAATACGCAAATATTTCAAAATAAGCAAGTGGTTAAATAAAATATTCTTTATTTATTATTTTGAAATAAGTAAGGGTTGATTTGATTAATGTGGATAGTTAAGGTTAAATACACAAATATTTCAAAATAAGCAAGTGGTTATAAAATATTCATTATCGCTTGGGAATATTCGTTTGGTCGGAATATTCAGACCGTGGGGAATATTCGATTTATTTAAACGGCAGCCTGTGGGCCCCATAACGGAAAGCTTATTGGATGAAGAAAACGACAAATATAAGTTGTTTTTAAATAAACTACAGAAGTTGTTACTGCTAATATCATTGGAATACCCAAGTGGTTAAAACACACTAATACGCCGCTGGTCGAACAAGAAGATACCAGATCGCACCAATTATTGATTCTTACGTAAGAAGGCACTACTCAATAATGGTTATGTGAATTATCGCTCAAAGATTTTATCGAGTTAATAATTGTCGCGCTGATATTTTATATCATTGTTGTTTCAATAATTGTCATTACACAAGATTTTTCATTATCGAAGCAATAATTCATATTATCCTAATAATATTATTAGATAACATTATTGGCAATGTCTAGAAAGTTCTCGTCTAAGGAGAGGTTTGGTCACCTAATCAGCACGCCAAGAAGAAGAAATTTTATCGAAAGCCCCTCTTCCTGAACCTACTCGTCACAATATCATGGATTTCGTAATATTATTTGTGAATAATTAATTATTGATTCATATGATGAGGAAAATATTGATTTTATGTGGATATAGATGGAGAAAATTTTTAAATGTGACAATTGTTGAAAATTAATATTTTATCTTTTTCTCGATAAAATAATTCATTTAAATATATTATTTTAATAATATATTAATGGTGATATTTTTACAACGTAATGTGGGATATATGAGTATACGAGGAGGAAGAGTATTTTGTTGCAATAAATGTTTAAAACATGTTAAACATGCTCATGGGACCCCATTTATCGATCAAATTTGATTATAAATGTAAAATCGCCTCGCTTGTGGATTTTTGGCCAATTTTTTGTTTGGAATTTGGAAAACTTTCTTCTCGCAAAGTTGTAGAGAATTGAATTTCCTATAAAAAACTCATGAGATTCGAATTTTCTGATGAAAGGGCTATTTATTATGAATTATTCAAGTTCAAGTTCAAATAATTGATTTTTGGAAGTTTTAATTATTTTATTTAAGAAAAACGTTTTTTGCAATCCCACATGTGATATAAATGTGCTGAATTCAGATGGTTGAATCTAAGGTGGGCTTGAATTTGTTTAATATATATTATTATATTTATTAAATTTTCTCGCTTTGGTGTTCTAAAGATTTTCCTATAAATAGGTGCTTAGTTAGAATTGAAAATCACACCGTAAATCAAGTTTTCTCTCTATATTATCGAGTTTATTCTTGTGAGTATTTTGAGTATACTTTGAGTATTGCTAGATTTGCAAAGTTCAAAGACTATATATCCTAGATTTCAACTGTAAGACTGATCTTTCGAGGTAAGTGGATGTTATTTTTTTTCAAAATGATATTATTTCTTCAATATCATTATGTCAAATATCGATTGAACTTTTTATCAAATTTGAACTTTTTCATGCTCAAGTTACTATTCATGAGTTACTATTCACGAGTTACTATTCACGAAGTTACTATTCATGAGTTATTATTCACGAAAGTTACTATTCACGAGTACTATTCATGAAGCGTGAAGATGTTTTTTATGGAATTTCTATCTTTGGTGTCTGAAAGCATTATTCAATGATACATACTATTCAAGACTATTCACGATACTCAACTATTCATTTAAAAATAAAATTTCTTCTTTTCATTCAAAATATCTATTCGGATACTAACTTTGATCAGATCCATGTTTTGATCATTCTCAATTTTACACCACTATGATTATTTTTGAGGTATTTTGACGTGGATAAAACCAAGTACTAATCCTTAATCCTTAATCCTTGTCATTTTGTTTCACCGATTCGCTTTCTTTTAAAAAAATATTTTTCATCATCCTCTACCTTAAATGATGATATTATGGAATATCTTCGGCCCAGAGCAAAAGATGAATGATTTTCAAGAATATCTTCGCCTCAGAGTGCAAAAGATGAATGATTTTCAAGAATATCTTCGCCCAGAGCAAAGAAGATGAATGTGTTTAAATGAATAATACGATTAATCGATGAATATCTTCGGCTCAGAAAGTGCAAAGATGAATATTTGATTCCGTATGTATATCGATTGATGTTACAGGATAAAAGATAGACGATGAACTTTTAAATTCATACATGTAAGATAGTAGTTTGCATTCTCTACTTAACTCTTCTAATGAATTATTATTTCACATAATATTGATTTAAAATTTGTTGTCTATCAGATTCTATTATATTTTTCCTCGTCAAGACTAACGATAATTTGTCAGATATTATCTTAGTCATAATATTCTTTTATCGAGCTAATGAGCTCACCCTTTTCCTTTTTGTTCCATTTTTTTCTCGTGAGGCTAGAATATATAAATGCAGTATTTAGCTCTGAAAATGGAATGAAGGTTTTAGAAAGATTGTTTAGTAGTCCTCACCATTTTTGTAAAATAATGTATCAATAAATGTGATGAGGATTTATTTGAGTATAGATATTGTCTGTAAGATAATATTTGTATTCAAACTCACAGCTTTACCGTTGTAATAATAAAGTTTCAGTAGTTGTTTCGCATCATGATCGACAACTCGTAATGGGTGATGTATACCTATTTTGGGGGCGCCACAGCTTGGTATCGTAGCTTAGGATATGATCTCCAATGAGATCGGGAATAGAACAGAGAGGGAGAGACGAGTAAATCCTTCGCTAAAGGTGTCCTACCTAAGCTTATTTGTTAGTTGGTCAAGATATAGGATATTATGTGATATATTGATTTCCTTAATTAACCCTTGTTTTATGACAAGATTTGAGAATGTCGATCGAGAATATTAACAATGGAAATGAGACCGTGGAGAGCCTCTCAGACTCACCAACGAGGAGAACGTAACAACAGTCGGGCAATGTTCCTCCCGCGAACAACACCATCGAAAGCAGATGATGAACGAGGGATGTTTAGAAGCTTTTTATAGCTCATGCAAAATCGCACGAGGAGACTCGTGTTCAAAATACAGAGGAAATGATAAGAATTACCAAGTTGTCACAAACCAAGTTAGCTTCAAAGAGTCGGGACCACCGTAATTTAAGGGAAAGCCGATCCGATCACGGCGGAAACACGGTCAAAACAAATTACCAAGATATTCGATGTCTGGGATGCACGGAGGAACAGAAGGTTCCATTCGCCACCTTTATGTTCCGTGGTGAAAGGCAGATCATCGGTGGGAGTCTCAGTGAAGTTGCACTCCATCCAAACGCAGCACTCAAAGATGTCTGGGAGACGCTTCAGAAGCTATTTAATGACAAATACTTTCCGAAAGTGTTCGCTATACGTAAGGAAGTGGAGTTCATCGATTCGAACAAAACAATACGACGGTGTCTCAAAGACGAGGCAAAGTTTGCAGAGTTATCCGTGTTCAGACCTCATTTGGTGGAGAATGAGGAACGATGACGCTGGATGTTTCTTAGAGGTTCAAAACCCTAGAAGATACGCCAAGATCTCATTTCTCATAAATTTTCTCTTTATTCAGATGTTGTAAAAAAAGGCTCAATTATTAGAGCGAGATAACGAAATATACCAACCGAGGACCACAACCAGGATCGCATCGTAGATAGTAGCCAATGTAATAATGATAACAAATGGAGAAAGAAAAAGACGGACAAAATGGTAACCACTGTGGTAATCATGGCCATGAAAATAAGAAGTTTAGTCAGAGGAGATTTTAAAAAGAGGAGATTTAACAACTAACTATGTGAAGACGACAAAGGCTTAAGAAGAAATCGGGTTCTATGGAGGAGAACGCACCACCCGGCCATATGCTATAAATGCGAAAAGAGGGACATATCACCAAACCGCCCACAACAGCTTCAAGGTATGCTATAATTGTGGAAAGGAAGGACATATCGCCGAGATCAGAGAAGAGAATAAACCTAGTTCAATGGGGATTTGACTCAAAAGATCGTCTCTAAAAGTCAAAGTCAACGATTCCGGAAGAGCGCTTTTGTCAGGATCGGTCATAATGCGAGGAACCCAAACGAGGTGATCACGGTAAGCTATTTATAAATTCTCGCTAAGTTTATAATTTTACTTGATACCGGCATACCCATTCATTTATCTCTCCGCATGTGCTCAACGCTTAAACTTGATTCGAGAAATTAGACTTTGACCTATCTCGTGGAAACTCCGTTAGAGAAACTTTCATCACATCCATCGCTTATAAATCTTGTTTGATTCAAGTTGGCACCATCACCTTACCCGCTGACCTTATCTCTTTAAAGATACTTGCTTTTGATGTGATTTTAGGATTGATCGTTAACTACTCATCACGCCAAAATTGATTGTTTTCGTAAGGTTGTTAGTTTTCATATTCCTAACCAACCCGTTGTATTTAATTCAAGCAACTAAACCATTAAAATCAATCACATCATATCTAATCATAAAGCTATTCGCTTATTAAAAAACGGATGTCAAGCTTTCTTAGCCCATGTTATGGATTTGAATAAAGACACGCCAAATTTGAATAATATTCCGTCATATCGATTTTCCGACGATTTCAAGAACTTCCTGCTCACCCCCGTAACGTGAAGTTCAATTTTTATCGATCTTCAACCCGCACAAAGCCCATTTCTAAAACCCCATATCGAATGGCTCCTATTGAACTTCAGAGTTAAAGGTCCAACTACGTGAATTGTTGGACATCGGCTTCATCTGGCCCCAAGACATCTCCTCGGGGTGCTCCTGCTTTATTCAGAAAGAAGAAAGACGGAGTATGCGATTTCAGATCGACTATCTGGAATCGAACCATGTCACCATCAAGAATAGTATCCTCACCTCAGATTGATGACTTGTTCGACCAACAGGCAAGGGGCACAATTTTTTCAAAATCGATCTTCGCTCGGATATCATCACCAAGATTAGAATCGAGGATATTCCAAAGACCGCTTTTAAACCCTAAGACGGGCATTATGAAATTTAGTCATGTTTTTTGATCGACTAATGCTCCCGCGCTTTCATGGATACGATGAACCGAGTATTCAAGGAATATTCGATCAATTCGTTGTTGTCTTTTATGATGACATCCTCATATATTCCAAAAGTCGTGAAGATCATGAGCACCATTTGAAGTCGGTACTCCAAAGGCTTCGTGAAAACAAACTATATGCCAAATTGAAGAAATGCGAAGTTCGCTTCGAGGAAGTAGCATTCCTTGGGCACGTGGTGTCAAAACATGGAGTATCCGCTGATCCGGCCAAGATCAAGCAATACAAAGTGGGAGCAACCAAAGTTTGATCAAGTACGTAGCTTTTTGGGCTTAGCCGGTTATTATCTGGAGATTCGTGGAAGGGTTTTCTAATCGCTACTCCATTAACTCAAATTTAACTCCTAAGGATACAAAATTGCTTGGAGCGAAGAACGCGAGAAGAGTTTCCAAGAGCTTAAGAGGAGACTTATTTCTAAGACTGTTTCTAACAATACCATCCGGTTCGGATGGATTTGTTATCTACAATGATGCTTCGTGCAAAGGGTTAGGATGTGTTCTCATGCAACGGGAAAGTCATAGCTTATGCCTCGCGATAACTTAAAGAGTATGAGAGGAATTATCCTACTCATGATCTAGAGTCAAAGCAAATGCTAAGCTGCGCTTAAAGATATGGAGGCACTATCTATACGGGGAGAAAGTGGAGATATATTCGCACCATAAAAGCCTTAAATATTTCTTCACTCAAAAAGAACTCAACACGCGGCAAACGACGCTGGCTCGAAAGCTTATGAAAGACTACGCACCACACTATTCAATACCATCCCCGAAAAGCGAACGTGGTAATGATTTATCGAGTAGAAGATCATATGCGGAACGAAAGCGATGATGTCAAGTATATACGACAGAGCCAACTTTAATAGAAAAGTTAAGGTCGCTCAAGCCACCCAATTTGAGTGATGCGCGTATGAAGAAGAAAGTACAAGAAGGAGCTATTCCTAAGCTTAGAATCGATGAAGAAGGAATACTTCGAGTCCACTCTAGACTTTGTGTTCCTAACGACTCGATTTGAAGTACAAGATTATGATGGAGGCACACAATACACCATTTGTAATCCATCCTCGAAGTACTAAAATGTATCGTGATCTTCACATACATTTTGGTGGCGGAACAATGAAGAGAGAGATTGCAAAGTTTATCTCATGTGTTTAACTTGTCAACGGTAAAGGCGAGCATCTAGTACCTAAGGGTCCGCTGCAACCACTTGAGATTCCAAATGGAAGTGGGAACACATTACATGGATTTGTTACGGGTCTTCCTACGGCTTCTCAAGGCATCAATGCTATTTGGGTTATTGTTGATAGATTAACCAAGTCCTTTCATTTTTTTGCCGACACGGAGACTTATTCCTCGAACGCCTTGCTAGTATGTACGTGAATGAGATTGTGAGGTTGCATGGCATGCCCAGATCCATAGTTTCGGATCGTGACCCAAGATTCACTTCAAGATTTTGGGTTAGTTTGCAAAAAGCTATGGGCACGGATTTTTATGATTTAGTTCTAAGCATACCATCCCCAAACGGACGGACAATCGAGAGGACTATTCAAACTCTTGAAGATCTATTAAGACTCGTGGTCCTAGACTTCAAGGGTAGTTGGGATAAGTATTTACCATGGTGGAATTCTCCTACAACAACAGCTTATCGTGCAAGTATATAGTGTGGCTCCATTCAAGCATTATATGGATTTAAAATGTCGCTCCAATATGTGGGACGAGGGTGAAGCAACATTGTTGGGACCCGAAAGTTAGACGTATGATCACCTAAAAGATCCAAATGATTCGGATAACGATACAAACCAAGACAAGATCGATAAAAGAGTTATGCGGATCTTCATCGAAAGGACGGGAATTTGAATGTAGGGATCATGATTGTCATGAAGTTGCTTCCATGGAAGGGAGTTACAAGATTTGGGAAGAGAGGAAAGCTCAATCCACGCATTTATCGTCCATTTCAAATTCTCGACCGAGTAGAAATGTAGCCTATAGACTCGCAAGCATTCTCCAAGTATGCCTCGTGTTCATAATGTGTTTCATATATCAGCATTTCAGAATATGTGAAAGACCCCAACCACACGTTATCGAAAGTTGTAACCGGACGAGATAGCCAAGACTTAACGATGAGGAGGAGGTACCGCCAAGATCTTGGATAGGAAGGAGCATGTCCCACGCCAAGAAAGGTCATACCACAAGTTAAAGTTTTGTGGAGGAATCATGCTATAGAGGAAATGACGGGAATTGAAACTAAATGAAAGCGAGGTATCCTCACCTTTTCAAACACCTGTACGTGACGCCAATTTCGAGGATTTAAATTTCATAAGGAGGAGGTCAGAAGACCTCAACTTATTTTAATGAAAATTTAATTTTTCTATTTATTATTTTGAAATAGTAAGGGTTGATTTGATTAATGTGGATAGTTAGGGTTAAATACGCAAATATTTCAAAATAAGCAAGTGGTTATAAAATATTCATTATCGTTTTGGAATATTCGCTTGGTCGTGGAATATTCAGCATTTGGGAATATTCGTATTTACCTGCTAAAGCATTTGTGTGGGCCCCATAACGGAAAGTTTATTCGATGAAGAAAACGACAAATATAAGTTGTTTAAAAATAACTACAGAAGTTGTTACCAAGTATATCGCTGAATACCCGTTAAAAATACTAATATGGTTAAAACACAAGAAGATACCAGATCGCACCAATTATTGATTCTTACGTAAGAAGGCACTACTCAATAATGGTTACAAGAATTATCGCTCAAGATTTTATTTATCGATTTAATAAATTACGTCGCATGATATTTTATATCATCGTTGTTTCAATAATCACATTACACAAGATTTTTCATTATCAAGCAATAATTCATATTATCTAATAATATTATTAGATAACATTATTGGCAATGTCTAGAAAGTTCTCGCCTAAGGAGAGGTTCGTCACCTAATCATGCCTACAAGAAGGAGAAATTTTATCGAAAGCCCCTCTTCGGGAACCGCCTCGTCATCAATATCAGGATTTCGTAATATTATTTGTGAATAATTAATTATTGATTCATATGATGAGAAAAATATTGATTTTATGTGGATATAGATGGAGAAAATTTTAAAATGACAATTGTTGAAAATTAAAATTTTATCTTTTCTCGATAAAATAATTCATTTAAATATATTATTTATTTTAATAATATAATAATGGTGATATTTTTACAACGTAATGTGGGATATATGAGTATACGAGGAGGAAGAGTATTTTTGTTGCAATAAATGTTTAAAACATGTTAAATATGCTCATGGACCCCATTTATCGATCAAATTTGATTATAAATGTAAAATCGCCTGCTTCAGGATTTTTGGCCAATTTTTATTTGGAATTTGAAAAACTTTCTTCGCAAAGTTGTAGAGAATTGAATTTCCTATAAAAACTCGCGAGATTCGAATTTTCTGATGAAAGGGCTATTTATTATGAATTATTCAAGTTCAAGTTCAAATAATTGATTTTTTGAAGTTTTAAATATTTTATTTAAGAAAACGTTTTTTTGCAATCCCACATGTGATATAAATATGTGCTGAATTCAGTTCAGATCTAAGGTGTGGGCTTGAATTTTATATATATATATTATTATTTTATTAAATTTTCTCTTTGGTGTTTAAAGATTTTCCTATAAATAGGTGCTTAGTTAGAATTGAAAATCACACCGTAAATCAAGTTTTCTCTCTATATTATCGAGTTTATTCTTGTGAGTATTTTGAGTATACTTTGAGTATTGCTATAGACTGCAGGTAAGTTCCTTCAAAGACTATATCCTGTGATTTCAACTGTAAGTACCGATCTTTCGAGGTAAGTGGATGTTATTTTTTTCAAATGATATTATTTCTTCAATATCATTATGTCAAATATCGATCCAAATTTTTATCAAATTTGGAACTTTTTCATGTCTGGGTTACTAATGGTTACTATTCATGAGTTACTATTCACGAAAGTTACTATTCATGAGTTACTATTCACGAAGTTACTATTCACGAGTACTATTCATTAAGCGTGAAGATGTTTTTTTGTGGAATTTCTATCATGGTTTTGAGTTACTATTCATTTTACTATTCACGATACTAAGACTATTCACGATACGTAGACTAATCGAAAAATAAAATTTTTCTTTTCGTCTAAAATATCTATTCGATACTAACTTGATCAGATCCATGTTTTGATCATTCTGAATTTTACACCACTATGATTATTTTTGAGGTATTTTTGGACACGGATAAAACCAAAGTACTTAATCCTTAATCCTTAATCCTGTCATTTTGTTTCACCGGATTCGCTTTTTAAAAAATATATTTTCATCATCCTCGCCTTAAATGATGATATATGGAATATATTGCAAAGATGAATGATTTCTAAGAATATCTTCGGCCCAGAAAAGCAAAGATGAATGATTTTAAGAAGAATATCTTCGCCCGTAGTGCAAAAGATGAATGTGTTTAAATGAATACGATTAATCGATGAATATCTTCGCCTCAGAGTAAAGATGAATATTTGATTCCGTATATATATCGATTGATGTTACAGGATAAAAGATAGACGATGAACTTTTAAATTCATACATGTAAGATAGTAGTTTGCATTTCTACTTAACTCTTCTAATGAATTATTATTTCATCATGTAATATTGATTTAAAATTTGTTGTCTATCAGATTCTATTAGATTTTTCCTCGTCAAGACTAACGATAATTTGTCAGATATTATCTTAGTCATAATATTCTTTATCGAAGCTAATGAGCTCACCCTTTTCCTTTTTGTTCCATTTTTTTCTCGTGAGAAGGTAGAATATAATTTAAGTAGTATTTAGCCTGGGTAATGGAATGAAGGTTCTAGAGAAGGATTGTTTAGTAGTCCTCACCATTTTTGTAAAATAATGTATCAATAAATGTGATGAGGATTTATTTGAGTATAGATATTGTCTGTAAGATAATATTTGTATTCAAACTCACAGCTTTTATCGTTGTAATAATAAAGTTGTAGTTGTTTAAGAGTGTTGGTTTAGTGAATAAATAGCAAATCAGCTATAAAATGTAGTCGCAAGTTGATTGCGATTAAAAGTTCATTACGTAATGAAATAGTTCCTAAGTCTTATCTGAGATCTAAACATGTGTTGTGGCAAATTTGATTATTAGGCTCATTGAAAGATGGGAAATCACTAAAGAGATATTTTGACCATCCATTAATCAAAGCTTATCCAACAAAGAAGATAATCGTCAGTAAGTAAGATACCACACACGTTTCGAACGGAGAAAAGAGTATACACGCCAATCATGTTGATGATAAAGCATATACTTTGTAACAATCTTATTCATTTATTAATAAAAAGTATTAATTTATTAAAGGCTTTTAATTATCTACACGAAACGTTTTATAATATGTGATAAACCCATAGTTTTAAGCAATGCTTTTAGAATAATGATGATGATCATTCTAATGAGATCTGGGGAAAGCTTAAAACTAAAATAGTTCCAATCATCGATTACTAAATCGGGGATTAGTGAACTGATAGATCGGTACATACGCTTTGCTTCATCGATGAGGATGATCGATCTCACGATCATTTGTGGAGACACTAAAGCAAAGTACGTAGGTGCTTATTAGAGAATAAGTTCATCGAACGTGGCTCGCTAAGGAATACCTAATGGAGTTTTATTTGCTCGTCAATAGGAATTCTTGTAGTGATAGTAAAGACAAGTGATCCTTGACTTTGAGATCATCATAAGATCTCGTGTATGATGAGTTATACTTTGACTTATTCCTTAAGACCCTTAGGTATATCAAAGGGTATGCTTGGGTATAATAAGTTGTACATGGAGATAATGTATGATCAATAAAGAATCTACCACTTCTAATAAAAGAAGAGAAATGTCCTATGTGATTCGATAAATGACAACCCAAGAGTCCTTGGTTGTTAAGGTAATGAAATTAGAAAGGAGTTTCTAATTTGCATTATTTGGAGTCAGGCATTTAAGGATCGAAATATATATAATTAAATAAAATAAGACTGACAAAGAATTCCACGTCTTATATTTAATTGGGACATCAGATATGGAAAGGATTGAATTGTATTTCAGAACTATTTACTCAAAGGTTTTTAACGATTAATGTTGAAATCTATATTATCCGGAAAGTCGCCGATCGCTAGGAGGCTTTTATCCCTATCAGAATAAATATTATTTATTTAAATAAATTAATTGTTTAATTTATTTATTTAAATAAGATTAGAATTGTTCTAATTGATTTATTCACAACTGTTTAATACGGAGAACCTAAAGGTCACACCATAAAAGGAAGAATAATTATTTAAGCTAAGTTAATGGCATAATCGTAATAATATAAATATATATTTAATTTAATCCATGGTGATAGAATAAATTAAATAGCTTAATATTTATTATTTAATATTTTAGAAATATTAAATATAAATTAATAAGAGGAGTCTTATTAATATTATTACAATTATTATTATTTTAATTTCTAAAAGAGTTTAGGAATTAATTTAATATAAGTATTTCATTTATTCCTAATTGGATTAGAAGGAAAATTAGTTAAAGGAGTTTAATTAATTATCCCTAATAAGATTAGGGAGCTTAATTAATTAAAAGAATTTAATTAATTAAATAAACCCAATTCCTTAATTGTTAAGGTGGGTTGCCCACATCTATAAATAAGAGGAGTCTTATTATGTGTGAAGGGTTGTTGATTTTACAAATACATAATTCCAATTTGTTTGAGAGAGACACGCTTTTCTATGTAGAGATAGAAAAACTGTGGTTTGAGCCAATACACCCTTCTTCGAATTTTATTCTTCCTCGTGGATCACCCTGTGAGGCCAAACATACGGGTGGCTAACGCCGATCAAAGGAAGGAACCAAACCCTATGTGGATTCAAGTTGAACGCGAAAGGATTTGGAGTGAACTTGCACCGAGGAAGCTCGATCTTCGGGGTATGATTTATTCTTTATCTTTTCATTTAATTAATAATTAGGCATAAAGGGTGATCCGTATATGGTTTGTAAATTTTTAAACTCGATTTTACACGCTTTCGCACTTTTATGCAATTTGATTCGCGAATATTACAAAACCTAACAATATAAAGGTATAGTCAAAAACCTTTTAGAAATTAAAATAGACCCAAAGAAAATGAAAAGATTACTATCATATTCCTTTCCAATGGTGAGTCTCTCTCGATATATCATTATCTCCATTGCCTCTAATCGAGAATTATACTTCAAACAAACACCAAGATCATATATAGTAATGCAGCATAGCAGATATACTTCAAGAAGTGGATGCATAACCCCCATTTTATAATGACACGAGGTTGTATGTCTTTAGACATCTTCAGATAATAGTGGCAAAACACTTCTTCCAACGTTGGGTTCGCTTTCACCCTATTTGATTCACCAAATATAACTACCTAAATGATTGACCATTGCTTCTATTCCCTCATACTCCCCGGGGCCGACTCATACCTACACTCAGTATTATTTTAAAGGAATTTTGAAATGTAAGAGTGAGCACAACTAGCTCAAGAAAGAATATCATGACTAAAGATAAATAAATTATCAATAGCCTTCAACAAAGAATAAATCGTAGATTTAGAACATACGGTAGATGATAAAATTTTTTCAACCATAGTCATTGAATGTGAACGAAAGCAATCCATTTCGAAGAGTCAAATAGACCTAAAGTCTATTATCTTCCAACATTAAAAATCCACCAACAATATTTTATCCTCGTAACATTAATCAATCAGCCTTTTCCACAATTATATGAATAACTCATAATCATAATTGTAATTTAAATTTCTCTTCGTGATCTGTGGATTTAAGATAATTTTCATCACATGTCTTTACCTCAAAACATCAAAGATCATGGTTATACCAAATCACAGCTCCTCGCTTATAATCATACTTAATAATTTTATCTTCGCACTACTGAGCCAAAGATATTCGGTTAACAGATGCTTCTTTGCACCATCGGGCAAAGATAATTCAATAACAAGTCATCTTGTGACTACGGGCCAAAGATATTCATTAACAATTCATCTGCCATTACATGCCAAAGATATTCTTAACAATTCATATTTGCACTCATGAGCCAAATATATTAATATCTCAAAGAAATAAATAATCATTTCAAAATTTATATAAACAATAATTATAATAACGTTGATCATTTCACCTTTGCACTTAAGCTATAGATATTCAATTATAAATTAAATGAGTCTACGATCATACCACCAACAATTCACTTTTTGACTACTAGCGAAAGGAACCTATAGTCATGATCATACAAAAAATCTACCCATCTTTACACTCAATTCAAGAGAAATATCATCATTAGGGTTATAAAAAATGTTATATATAATAGTAAAATCAATATAATCAAAACATCTAGATTTAATCTCAAGAGTAATATTCATAAATCAACTATAATTTGGTTAGAAAAGAAACCAATTTTTTCAGCTTAATAAGAACTCCTAAATGAAGAATCAGCTAATAAGAATCTCTTCGTGAATAGTAACCTTCATGAATAGTAACTCAGCTGAATAGTATTTGAAACCCCACACAAAAAGGTAGAAATTCCACAACAAAATCCAGTACCAATATTTTGATATAATGATATTGAAATAACATTTCTTAAACTTATAAATAATTTATTTTAATTGTTTACACTTTACTAAATAATGTATTTAATCATCCTAAAATTCCAAACTCATAAGATTTCATCACCAATAACCAAAAATCCTCATCAAAATCTGTATATACTCTTTATATATAGATTCTCAAGCCATAAAATTCTATTTCTAATTTTCTTACTTCACATAACATATTTAATTCATTTACTCATAACTCAGTCATTTTCAAGGAAAATACCTAATCAAGACAAACAAATTTTCTTTCTCGAGATTTAGTAGAATATAGTCCCATATTGAATATATATTTTCTCGAGAATTTTAAAAATCATTTACTATTTTCATATAGCCAAAAACAAACCGAATATTTAGATATTTATCAAAATTGTACTTTTATCCAAAAATTCTAAAATTTACTGTAGTCTACTTCATCATATACATGTACTCCCAATAAAAAAATTCACCAATTTTGGAGTTAACTACACAAGGAGTAATAAAGCTTTACTTTTAAAATACTTTTCTCATAAAATTCATAACTAACTCATAATCTATACATCAAAAATCTACATTTTTGGACACAAATCTAGAAAACTCATCAAATTATCATTTCAAATTTTTTAGAATTTTGAAGGTCGAGGAAAAATTACAAAATGAAAAAAATAAACAACTTCTTAAAATCTCTTACTATCCCTTACCTCAAAAGTAAAGATTTAACTCCGGATATCAGATATATTGTGCAGAAGGAGCACTTGACCGATGAATAATAACTCACCAAGTATCTAAATACTCACAAAATACACTCGATAATCTAGAGAGAAAAAGAAAACTTATATGAATTAAATTGTGATTTTTAATTCTAACTTAGTCTCTATTTATAGGAAAATGTTAAAGACGCCGAAAGCAGACTTGACAATTGAACCTCCTTGGGTAAACTCGCATCACTATTCTACCCACCAAAAATCAGCCATCTTCCCCAACAACCAAAAGTGGGGCCCACCCATTTTAGAATTTCTACCAAAATCATTTATAAACCTAATTTTAATCGGCCACCTCTTAAAATTCATATAACAAATTATAAGTTCATTTTTTAATTGATTTCAAAATTTGTGAACATATCACTACAACTTATATATGTATAACATATCCAAAAAATTACAACGATCCAATGGTCGATTAAAATTATAAGTCACATAATAAAGTGTAAAACAATTGATTTCGATTTTTTTAATACCTCAATCCTAAAAAATAATCGATAAAATACCTCAACATTAATTCCTTCATTTATAACCACATAAATAAATCCATCATTTATATCCACATCAAATAAATATTTTATTATCATATATAAATTAATAATTAATTATTCCACGAATAATATTACAGAATCACATTTACGATAAATGCGGTGCGTTCCGGGAAAGGGAGCTTTCAATAAGGGATTTCTCTGCTATGGCCAAGCAATTAGGGTGACCAAAGCCCTCCTCGATGTAACTTTCTAGACATCGCCAATAATGTTATCTAATAATATTATTCAAATAATATGAATTATTAATCCGATAATAGGAAATATCAAATGACGATTATTATGAAATAACAATAATATAAAATATCAACGCAAAGAATTATCAATCAATCAATAAATAAAATATTGAACAAAGAATCTCACCGTAATAATTATTGAGTAGTGCCTTTTCTTACGTAAGGATCAATAATTCATCAATATCTTTGTAATATCGTGCGCTATCGCAAAACAACCCATGACATCGTATTTTAACCACCGTGTATTCCAGTAATGGTTAATTCGTGAATAATTACGCCTGTTATTTGTAAAACTCAAACTTTGCCGCGTTTTTTCATCAAGCCAGGCTTATCCGTTATGGCCCACAAATGCTAGTAGCACGCATTTAATATTCCCCAATAGAAAGAATATTCCACCACTAAACTAATATTCTCGACAACAATGAATATTTTATAACCACTTGCGTGTTTTGAAAAATTCATATATCACCATTAACTTTAACCTTTATCAATTTAACAATTTACTAAATAGGAAAATTGAATACTTTTTATTTCATAAAATTCGGGGTCTTATGGAAATAAGGTGTTAATAATTGTAATGAGGACTCCTTTTGAGTCAGTATAATCTCTAGAGATAATAATTATATTCAAACTCACAAGTTATGTTTTTGTCGTATTGTATACCTACAGCCATTAGTAAGTCAGATTGAATTTTTGTACCTAGATGACCGATTTACCCAAGATGGGTGATGTATACCCAATTTTTAGGCGCTAGCAAAGAGCAGTTTGAGTGTTATGCATGATTATCTAGAGGGTTATGACATCGTATTTTACTCTAAAATAAATTATTATAATCTAACTCCATTTAAATTCCACTACCAGATTTTATTACCACTTTCTATAAATAAATAAGACATTCATTTTCTATCACCGAAACTTAATATAATAATAATAATAATAGAAACATGATCTTAATCATTGAATAATAAAATAAATCGTGAATATAATAATAATATATAGATTTTGTGGAGATATAAAAGTTTTAATATAAAGACATAATCCTTGTGAGAAATGAATAGTTGTGTAGTACGTTATTACTGGGTTGTATATGGACGAGGTTTTCAGTTCTCGAGGTTGTGAGTTCGAAGTTTGAAACAAATCTTTTAAAGGCCAAGGATTATGACATTTAATGAACAAAACACGTAAAAATTAAAAACCCTACGGTGACAAGCAAATGCTTATTGAACTTTTTAATATTAAAATTGGTTTTGTTTAACCATAATCGACATTATGTTGAATATGTAGGTAAATCTCTTATTAAAATAAATGAAGTTAACTGATAACGATATTTAGGTGACGAACAATCTTAGCCATTATTAATTTATATTTCAATCAAATTTTCAAATCAATTGATCGTCCTAAAAGGGATCATGTTGGCGCGAAGACAAGGCTCGCGCAGGATTTATGTGGATGGATTCGCTGAAGTAATATATATATATATATATATATATATATATATATAGATATTATGTTTTGTATGACAATAACACTAATTTCAGTCATGTAGTGAGAAAATTACAACAACAATTATATTCACAATAAAAGAAATAATAAACCCACACGAATAGAAGTTGAACTATAGAGAGATTGAGACATAAGAAACTCTACTTAAAGTATATTTATTTATTAATTTTTTAAAATAAAATGATATATATATATATTATAAATGTTTAATAACTTGAATAAGTATTTATGATAATTTTAAAATATATATATAATAAATAAGGGATTTTCTTAAAATTCTTATTAATTTTATATATAGATAAAATTTTCAATTAGTACTGACATAAATTTGTAGAGGAGAAACTGAGAAACTGTTAAAATGGAGATGAGAATTATTCAATTGGACGACTTTTTTTTGTTAAATTCAATCTGATTGGAGGATGCCACGCATCTGTATTTTCTTCCTGTTGGATTAAAGCAGTGGGACCATTACACGTAAACCTCTGAAGTAGCCAATCAGAATCATAAAAACACGTATCAATTTATTCAAACCAACCCCACGACGTCGTTACATCGTATAGGCTCTCCAACTGGTAATTCTATCAAAAAGAATAAATTGATCAAACAGTAGTCTCTGCAAGACATTAGAGAGTGTTTCAATACCACCCAACTCCAACTCCCACTCCAACCAATCTCTGAAATCGAGAGGGACACACTAATGGCGAGAACATTTGTGTTAATTTTATGTTTATTAACTTGCATTTTCATGGGTACCCATCTCTTATTGTTTGAAGAGGCCAGTTGGGGTAGCTAGAAAAGAAGATATCCCTTGTATAAAATGTGGTGTCTGTGAAAAACTTGCACATCAGTTATACCAACAAGTCAGAATAAACAAGCTCAGATATCTCCCAAAAGGTAATCTTTTTTTCAACTGGGGTTTTTTTCCCAAGCTCCCAAATATTATGAACTGGGTTGCTGTTTATAGCGTATTTTGCAGTAGTATTATGAATCGGGTTTTACAATCTATGTAATTGAGTGATTGGTAATTGTTTATTTTGTTGGTATTGACTGTGACTTTATAGTTTTCAATTTCAGCTACTGGGTTGTATTAGTATTGTCTATATGTTTATATATAGGGATACAGGGTGTTTGATTGGGTTATATTTGTTCTATTAATTTTGTGATCAGATTTCAGAGTATGAAATCATTGAAATTTCGGAGAATGTTTGTAATTTGAAGAAGCAAGAAGCTGACTGGATCCTTAAAATTGATATTGTTGAACAAGAGGAGATAGATTGAGTAAGAATGATGTATTCGGGTTTGTTTCTTTAACCTCGTTGAATGATTTTTGAATGGGTATTTATGGATAAGAATAATTATTCTTCAAAGCTAGCTGAGAGAACTTATCCCAAAAAAAAACAGAGAGAGTGATAATTAATATGCTGATGTGATAGGTAAGTCCCGGAAAAATATGTTATTTAAAACGAGGAGGTTTCCTTCTTTAATTAATCTATCGCCTTTATTATCGAACCAATTAAAGTTTTCAAGTTTCAAGAAAGAGCTTATCTTATTATTTTCTTTTTCGACTTATAAGAACGGGGCCGTTACTGATCCAAAGGGTCGATCCTTCGACATTTTAATATCTATTATTTTGACCTGCGAATGATGAAAAAGCACGATTGGCCGACTGTAGAACCCCGCCACGCATTAATGTGGATGGATTATAACCCACGGCATTTATGGAATAAAAAGGACCAAAAAGCAAAGGATAAACTATACATGCAATGCAGTGATCCCATCGATCAAGTGGTGGTGTGTGTAATAAAGGTGACTCAGAATCCGTGCAAAGAGGATAGGATAACTTTTAAGCAGCAAAGTCTTCACAAAGAGGTACGTTTCTCACAATTATTCATTCATAATCACATATACAAGGAGAATTATTATTATCTCTCTCTCTCAATACACTAGCGCATATATCTCCATTTCGATAAACCTCGTGCGGAACACATATTATCGACTCTCACGCTCGAAGCTATCCTCGACCGGAACCGCATTGCACAAGCTTGTGGGTGTTTATCGTGGTTTATCGCGGCAGGATCGTGGCGCCTTACGTGATCGGGACGGCGTAAGAGATTGGCGCTAATATCAAGCGCCAAGGAGGGCTTTTTTCAATCACAATTGTTTAACTTACTTCAAGACGATGAGGAGAGAGATGGTACACCGTAAGGCGGCAAAGCGGCGGTCGTTAGTTCATCACCGCCAGATTTCAAAGAAAGGACCGTCTCGTCCTTCTAAAAGTGCTCACGAAAGCACGGCTTCTAAACACAACTCAGAGAACTTCGTCCAAGATCCACGGTGGAGCCAGACGGAAGTTGGTTTTCAACGCCGAGCAGGGGCGGATCCCGATCGTGATTTGCAGAAGGCTCACCACCAGACTCATCGCCAAGTGGTCAAGAAGATGAGTCGCCAAGTCAGCAGGACGGCGGCACGGGCAAGAGTATAAGGCTTGGAGGTTCTCGTTAAAACAAAGGAAGATATACCAACAGATGCTTCGGTGGATGAGTCGAGGGACGGAAGCATCAGCCATGTTCATTCCGGAAAGACTTTGAGTAGTATAAGGAGATACCCCTGCATTAAGGGTAAGGAGCCGAACATTCTACGACATGTGTCTGTGGATCGCTTCTCACAAGTAGAGGAGATCAAGAGCGTAACACCCTTCGCCTCAAGAAGGCAATCGATAGTCGTTGATCATTCATCGCGACGATGAAAGACGGAAGAAGGTGTCGAGAGAAATCGCGCTGTAAACCCAAAGGGAGAGTACCGACACAACCGTTTCATCACGAGGATGAGATTATACACCCTAAGAGATCAAGAAGTCCCACAAGGCGGCAGCTGGATCGGCAGGAGAGGTCGATCCATTCCAAGCGCCTAACGCCGCCAAGAGAAGGAGATCTCATCACAACCCAAGGTGTTGATTTTCCGGTAAAGGAGTTGAAAGAACTCCAAAACAAATGGCCGAGGTCCAACAGTGAAGGACACTCCTGAAAGAAGGCGCCCCTTTTTCCTCCGATATTCTCGGGCGAGAAGGCGCAGATATTACCAAAAAGTTGCCTCAGATGAAAGCGATGGGTCCGGAGATCCTATATGACCATAACGCTTCAACCGGCTTAACGGATTACTACGATTTCACCGATGTCGCCAAGTGTCACACTTTTGTCACGACGCCGAGAAAAGACGCAAGACAATGGATGGGGACTTTACCATCGGATTCGATTTCCTGGACCGAAGCCAGGATAAGTTCCACGCACGCTTTGGAAGCAAATCAAGAATGGGAAAGTTTACAGTTTCTTGAAGACAAGATCCCAGCTTCACCAATGAATCTTTTAAGCCAATACGAAAGAGGTTTAGAAGGAATTCGGCCCGTATCCGACCTTAATGATCTCCAAGTCATTTGGTTTGTTCCGTAATGGGCTAGACGGTTAAATCGAGAAATTGGTAAAGAAGTTGATGTTTCACCATCCTAAAAGCTTCAAAGCAGGCCTTTTCGACAAAGCGTATACAGGCTATATTGTTGTAGAAGAGGCTATGAATAGTCCGAAAAATCCTTTCGAGCCAATTAAAGGAGGTAGAGGTTCCCAAGACCGAGGTCGATCGAGAGAAGAGTGGGGTACAACCAACAAGCGTAAGGTAGTTCAAGAAGTACAATAACTCATGGCGCGCAAGCGCAACCGACACCTCGCTTTCTACCCCGCCAAGGTTAATAAGGTCTACACCCAATCAATACGGAGAGGTCAATAATTTTGGATCGCATCAAACCACTTTTCTTTCGAGCCACCTCGTGATAATTACAGGATTCGTGACACCGGCAACCCTCAGAATATTGTGGTTATCATCAAGTCAGCTGCCTTTAATTACCTAATGAAAGTGTCAGAATTTAAAGGATTTTGTGGAGAGCAAGATTAAAAGTGGCTAGTTGATTGATTCAAGATGTGGTCGGAAGGACCGCCTGTGGTCAAGAGAGTTATCAATCGTATTGCTCAAAACGGCTCAAGCACCACCCATTCAAATGCTCCAATACCACCGCCAAGGCAAGTCGTCGATGTAATAACCGGTGGGTCTGCTGGGAAGTTAGTAGGGAAGAAGAGAAGTGGCTTATCTCGATTTGGCCACGTCGCTGACAGATGTTACCTTTCGAAGATCGACAGTACCTTTTTCCAGAACCGCTATATCATTTACTTGACATGCGGATTATCCTTCTGAGCCCATCGAACCGCATAAGGGCATTGCAGGATTACAAAGCAAAGTAGAGTTCTGTGGACGGAAACGCATGATGATAGATAACGGATCTTCTATGGGATATTCTTTATGCCCATGCTTTACAGAGGACGATCTCGACGGGCACAAATGGAGGCCTGACAGAGGCTCCTCTATATGGTTTCAAGAACGACCCGCCAAAGTCAGCAGCACTATCAACTCCCCTGCTATCTTCTGCAGACACCAAAGTAGTAGAGATAACGTGTAAATTTTATGTCAGGCATATGGATTCTACTTCACAACGCCATTCTCGGAAGATTCCACGCCGACAATTTCTTCAAGCCGTGACTTCCATCCCACATTTCAAAATCAAATTCCCCACAACAGCATTGGAGGAGAGAGGTGGTGGGTGATTTAGACTGCCAAAGCGATGTTATCTAACGTCATATTTCATCCTGAATGGGGGTTAAGTAAATGTAAAAAGACGATGGCAATCGAGATCGAACCTTCACCGAGAGCAGCCTCGTAATCAGCTGGGTGATCTTCACCGGAGGACTAAGAGATCGAGTCGGGTTACTCAAAAGTTTGACAAGACAAAAGGAGGATGGTTCAGTTCACTGAACCTCTTCTGACAAACCTTATGGAACTCTTACGATGTTACGCCGATATTTTCGTACGGGAGCCACAAAGATATGCCCGAGTTAGCCGGAAAAGGTCACGAGCATAAATCGGAGATAGATCCTTCAAGAAGGTCATCACGTAAGAGGCGGATATTTGCTCCAGAGCGCTGTGAAGATCATCGATGAAGAGTTCATGAAATTGCTAGCCGACTTCATCTATTCTAGATCGACACCTTAATGGATAAAGTAAATGGTAGTGTTGGTCAAAGGTAATGAATGGAAAGTAGGATCATTCAGACGACTACACCGATCTCAACAAAGCTCGTCCGAAGGACTTTTATCCTCTACCCCATATCGATCAAATTTCATCGATGCCTACTTCGGTACGAGATTACTAAGTTTTATGGATGCTTTTTCGTTATCATCAAATATCCATACGCAAAGAAGACATTCCAAAGACAAAGGTTTCATTACACAACCGCTCGGTACGCATACAAAAAATGACTTTGGCCTCATAATGCCGAGCTACCTACCAAAGAATGATGAACTTCATCTTCGACAGACACTGGGGAGAATACGGAGGTTTATGAGATGATACGATCGTAAAGAGTACGCAGATTCATGGGCATTTCTGACGATTCAGGAGGAGTTGCTTTCAAACTGCTCGCTATCGCTAACCGAGACTTAATCCCGCCTAAACGTACTTTTTACCACGGTCTTAGAAAGTTTCTAAGGTTATCCTGAGTCAACAGAGGGGCATCGAGTATAATCCTATAAAGATCCAGACCATCTTGAGCATGCAGCAACCTCGCCTATTCGGACGCCCAGTCCCCGTCGTGGTAGGATTACATGGCCAGGGAGGTTTCACGCAGAGTCCGCGGAGATGTTTTCCTTTCTTCGACTACATCAAGGGACCGAAGAACGCCTGAAAGCGCCCATGGACTTCTGGAGCGAAGACGCTTTCAGCTGCATAAAGACGTATCATTCTTCGCTTCTTTATCACCAAACACGCCCTACAGTCAGACCTTATATTTGTACCTACGGTAAGTTCTAACAGCAATGGAGGCGGTGGTTGCTTGAGGAGAGATTCCCGGAAGCAACATCCGATTACATTATGTCGTACCACGTCACGAGATCTCGAAACCGTATCCAATCGACGTAGAAATTTGCCTTGGCCACTTAATTCGCCGTGAGAAAGCTTCCTACATATTTTCAGGTCGAACTCGGTGATACCGCAGATCGACCATCAAGCGTGCTGACGGGCAAGTCAGAGGTCTCCTAAGTATTAGCAATAGCGGCACTTCATGGAGTTATCCCACCTTTTTTATCGAGTATTATCCCCGAATCGCCATTAAAGAGCCAAGCCCCGCCGACTTTACGGGTAGAATGTACAATTCACGGCGAGATCAAGGTTACGGAAAATTCTAATCTTCCATCAAGGAAGCATTGGCGGATTCTTGAAAGGTGGTATTGCGGCGTGGATGGCATGATGCGCAGATGGATCTCTCTACGTATGGTCAAGTGGAAGCGGGAATTATTTTAATAAGTCCA